>JAGPOY010004849.1:0-11534 GCA_018983105.1 Silene uniflora | reverse complement strand
AGGTGGAAGAGGCTAGGGTGGGGGAGACGATGAACAGGGGGAAGGCAAGGAGTGGGAAGATTAAATTACCTGTAGCTTTTGTTGTTCGTTAACCTATCATAAATCTATGTTAACTAACCTTGGAGATGTATTTAAAGCTTGTTTTGCTGATTTGTACTTAAATGGCGGTTTAAACTTGAAGCCGCGTATCTAAATGCTCGTATTCTATTCCGGTGCAACAGGGTATGTAGCAAGATCAATGAGAATGCCAAACATAGGTCTCCCACTCTACTATTCATTTACCTTTGAAGATCTGCAAGAAGCACCAAACAATTTTGATCAGATAAATTTGGTCACAGAAGGGTCTCAAAGACAGGTTAGTTCATATATTTCGGCACCAAAAAGATACTTCGTAGCAGAAGAGCTAAATTGACGATAATTTGACAGTAAGAACTGTAATTTTCAAGTTTACAAAGGTTTATTACCAAGTGGGTCAGCGATTTTGATAAAATGTATGACAGTAAAGGAGAAGCATTCATCCAAGACTTTGAATAACCACATTGAAGTACTTTCGCAACTACGACATCAAAATCTTGTCACTGTGTTGTTACAGACCAGGAACGACACAGGGGCAGTTCGATTTTTGTTGTGTTTGAGCATGTAGCAAACGGGTCTTTATGGGAACATCTATCAGGTTCAAGTCATTAGCCAACCTATTTTTGTTTTCATATGGATAAGAATTCATGTGTCGGGTTCACCAACTACATTCTCGATTGATGATAATTTGCGCTTATGAATTGTTACTGATATCGGTGAAGAAAATATATGGCAGATTGGAGGAGAAAAGATAAACTGAAGTGGCCTCAGAGAATGACAATTTCTATGGGAATCGCGAGAGGAGTTCATTTCCTGCACACTGGAATAGCACCAGGAGTTTTCGGAAGTGATCTGAAGATGGAGAACATTTTGTTAGATGACAGCCTTACTCCGAAATTAGCAATTACAGAATCCCTTTACCAATTAAGGTAACACAAAATTAGTTTTCGTAAATTTTACTGTTATGCATCAGTTAATATTCTTATTTTCCTTCTACCAAATTTGCAGGTGGAGGAATCAAGTGGTCAGACCACTTCACCTTCAGAAAATTCCGAGAAAGATGACATTTACAAATTGGGTATGATCATGCTTGAGTTACTAATTGGCAGTGGCGAATCTAGGATTTATGGAATGAGGGTGTTTAATACTCCGTAAAAATTTATAGCATAAAAAACGAAATTACTTTTTCACATACGAACTTTACTCTTTCACGTACGTTTTTTCATTAATTTTCCATCCATTGCCCTTCTTACCAAAACCCTAAGGAAAAGTTTGGAACATTAGTCAATTAATCAATAAATCAATTAATCTAACCAACCAATCGGCGACGCAATTACTTGAACAGTTGAACACTCGAACCAGTAATTAAAGACTACAATTTTTCAGCCTCGCTTTTGAATGCAATTTCTTCCCAGCCTCTTCGTTAAAAAAATTTATTGGCAAATGGTGATGCTTTCTTATCGGGCTATCTAGAGGATTGTAGAACATGTGTATTTGCCCCAATTAGCTAGTTGTAAATTGTAATTATGTTGATGCTTTTAAAAGTTTCTTGCTTACGGAATTATGTTAGCCAATTTGAGTTGTCTGCTATAAGGGAAATCCCAGTCCATTGAAGTCTTCCAGTTTTTTTGCTTCTTTATTAGGGCTGGTTAGTGGTTGCCGACTGGTGTTTTGACGAGGGTGATCGGCTAGTTTGCCAGTTGGGGAGTTGGTGGGGAGGAAAGGTTGGGTTTTTGGGTGAGGGAGATAGAAAAAATGACAAGGGTAAAATCGTAAAAAGCGTATGTGAAAAAGTAAAATCCGTATGTGAAAAAGTACGACCCAAAAAACCCAAAAAAAAAAAAAACTCGAATCAGTCTTTTAACATTTCGGGGGCCTTGTGCGATATTTAAAGACCGACCACTTTCAACAATAACTTATATTAGTTTTAATTAATGTTTGATAAATACTAAATAATAATCTGACAATGGAGAGCGCGGTAGCAAGGTTCACCGAAGTAGTTATTTTTAAATATGATTACGCTAATTTAAAATATCACTATATTGTTATTGTCATAGTGGTTGAATGAATAAGCAAATAAGTTGTTGCAGGTTCAATCCCTCCTAAGAACATTTTCAATTAATTTTAATAAATATATGCAAATTTTAAAAATGTAGTTACAGGGGCTCGAACTCGGGTTTCTGAGTAGGTGGGAGATTGCTTCTTCCACAGAACCACTAAGGTTTAATGTAATATAAACACACAAATATAGATATATCTCGTTTTTCTTCAAAATTAATGGGGGTGACGGGTCACCCCCGGCACCCCCTATAGATCCGCCCCTGCTAATTGGTAGACGGGCCACTTCCGAAGACCAAGTTAATGATCTAAAGCTAGAGGTAATTTAATGCGTTGTATAGGTTTACCCTTTTTAGGAGGAATAAAATGTAGTAGTGTTAGTTTCGGTAATTTAGTGTGATTAAGTCTGATAATGGCGACCTTGCTGCGATCAGAGAGTAAAATGTGTATTCATGGTGATGAGATAGCCATATGAATGTTAAAACTCGAAACGGTTGCAAGAAAAAATTACTCTGACGGCCTTGTCGGAGTATTCTGCTCTCATTGAAATGGTTCTGTGGCTGTCTAATTCATCAGCACTGAAAAGTCTAATACTTTCTACAACTGTTTCGTTGCTTGCTGTTGCAACAATAATCTGCCGTTATGCTGAAAATTTATCTTTCGGCCTGATAATCCTTTTTTTTATGAACAAGTAGAGCCACCAGTCTACTAGCAGCATAAGTATTATTCCAATGATATTCAGAAATATAAAAAAGGAAATAAGAAATTAATGCAATGGACATTCTGCCAAGTGCCAATTGTTGCTCTGTACAGAATTTTAGGCTATACTGCTTTGACACTTGAATTTGTTGGAGTATCATCTGTATCTTTATTTGGCATATTTAGATTGGGAGGGTAGAGGGGGGAAGGGCATAGAGAGTGGGAGATGGTGGGATTTGGGACAAAGTATGTGTCTTTGTTAGCTGCTTGTGGATTTCTTCTTTATGAGACAGGTGATCTAATTGTTTATCGAAGAAAATGGGAGGAGGTAGGAAGAATTCGAAGAGAGGAGTTGAAGATATTAATGTCATTCTTCAAAATGGTCATTCTATTATGCAAGTTATTTCCCTACGTGGTTCTAATCTTATTGAAGTCCGTTTCCGTCATTTGTTTACCTTTGTTTTAAAGCCCGCTAACAATTAACTAACTGAAGTACTGGCTCTGTCTCAATTATTTGTTTACCTTCAGTTAAAATATCATATGAGAAAAAAATAAATAAATGATTGAGACGGAGGGAGCAATACTTTTCACAAGTAGGTTGTAGTAGTATTTGAGGTGGTGTGTGTGCTTCTTATTTAGCGAGTTGATTTTATTTGCTCGTTCTTTCGGATTAGGGTTTAGGGTTTAGGATTACGGTTTCGGTTCCAGTTCCAGTTCTGTATTTCGCTGTATTGAAGATCGGTTATAATTTATAGATATAGTTGAAATGTTATGTGCTCTACCGTAGTTATGTTTTCGTTGCCCATAATTGTGTGGCAGTGATTGATAGCCTGTACGAATCCCAGTCCATTTTTGGTTAGTGTGTTAGTGAACGCAGGATGAATATGTGGGAATTTAAGGTTGAATGATAAGCATCAAGTCTCCCGTCTTATGTTGTTCGACCTTGATGTAGCAGGCAAGGAGTCATTAATTGCTTACAGTTGATTTGTTATTGTTATGCTTATAAGGAAACCGTACGACTTAAGCATTGGAGCATTAGCCATGAGGGTAATGCGTATGAAAAGGGAGGTTCCTAAGCTAACTTACAGACATAATTTTAAAAAAAATTAGTAGCACGAAATAAACTTGCAATCTTTTAAGTTAGCTTCTGTATGTTACATGCCAGTTGGGTTTTTTTGGGTTTTTCATTTCATGATACGTTTCTCAGGTCATGGATACTAAAGGTGAGAAGTCATTGGCATTGTTTCCAGCTAAATTTCAGAAGAGCATGTGGATGAAGAAAGGTTTGGTTTGTTATATTCAAGATATCCCGCTATTATCCGAAGTGATATTCTTCTTTCTCTGTTTAGTTCTGTACGATAATAACTAATGAAGTGTATTTTGTTTAATTGGATAGGGAGTTTTATTGTAGTCGATGCAAGTGGCAGGGAGGAGACACTTGAAGCTGGTAGTAAGGTGGCGTGTATTACTTTGCAGGTTCTATTTCATGAGCAAGTTCGCCGGCTTGAAAAAAGTTCTGAATGGTATGCACTCAGTCCCTCACCTGTATATACTTTCTTTTGTTGTCTTAGCTGCCTAAGAGTTGTAAACCAAAGTGAATAATCAACGTAGCTTAATTAGAATGTTTGAAAACTCGAGTCTTTAAGTTAGTTCTATGTTAGCCATCCCCTTTCATATCAGAAAATCTTAACGGAACAAAATACATCAATCTGATGGAGCTATTTCAACACTATAGCTTATGAAAGCAAAGAAACTGAACAAAACATCGAACCGTCGGATGAAACTATACCAAAATTACTCGATCAAAACTGAACCTGAATGTTGACCTGATGATTTTGAAACATGCAATCTTGCAAGGCAATAGTACCTGGGGTACTTGGTGCTTTTCTTGGTTTTGTTGTTCTTGTTGAAGCTACGTACCTGACAATGTACTTGCTGACTGATTGGATTGAAATGTGGTCAGTTCACAATATCTTTATCTAAATACGCCTCTTGTGAAGAGCGTAACTCAATTTTTTATTTTAAACATGATGCGTGCAATCGGCAGTCAACATAGTTCATCTTCGAGCACGAGATAGCAATTCACTAATCAAATCAACAACAATGGCGAACACGAATTGAGTCTCATGATGATATGAGTTACAATGTTTGGCTGTGGTGATTGGTGAGTGGTGGTATAGCCATGAAAACTTATGCACCATGTAATTGAACTCTACCGGCTATATAGCAGGTGCATATTTCAAGGTATTGAGTCCGGGTCTTATATCAAAAAGTGCATTAGTTTTAAAAGTAGTGTTTATACTATTTCCGTAACTGGCTTATCTATGAGGTTATTGCCAGTAATTAAATCTTTATTTACTGTATTAATATGTATTTAAAGATCTGAAATAAAATATTTTGCCAAATACGTTTTTAGATAATAAACAGTTAACAATGCAAAAGAACTTAGATTAGATATTTGCTTACAATGACTGCTGAATATTTTTAGCTGTCAATTCACAGGTTGGGCATGGTGCCTACGCTGAAAGTTTGTGCTATAATTTGACTCCAGTGCAAGCTCAGCGACATTTAGTGTCTTCTATTCTTTTGTTTTTGCGGCAACAACAGCATGTGTGATGGAGATGAGTCAGATGACTGTTCCTGTCCCTTCACTGGACGTGCTGTTGTTTCTGCTAAAACACAAGAATCGAAGTCAACCTACTGGCGTACCCTTGCATAGATGACTGCTGTTTTCTCCACAGTGTTATAGCGTTATGGCGGACTGACTGTGGAGTAACCATTCTTCTATTTCACAGGAAGAAACAGGTGAGTACTAAGAAACAGAAAAAGAAAGTGTAGGTAGGAAAGGTTCATTACTTGAGTCATCCTTCATCTACTCTTGGAAAGCTTATCATTTGCGCCGCCTTTTATCTACTCCGATGTTTGATTCCTTGCATATCAATGCTACCTAGCTGGCCAATTTTGTTACTTGCTGGTCTTCTAACTTACTTTTAGAGTATAGATATTAAGGGAGATTGACTAATGAATGGAGTTTAAAGAGATAGAACAATAACTAGAGGCCGAGTCAAATTAAATAGTAAATTGAGTTTGCAAATTTGGAAAGAAAGTTTACAGAATGGTATAAATGGATAGTGAAAGAAGAAAAGTGGAGAATTTCCTTCTTTGTCTGATGATTTGGGTGCTGTTTTACCCTGTTAGACTGCGCAGGGTGATGAGTTTGACATATAGATGACGATGGTGATGATGGTTACGAGGAAAACGATGGGAGGGAAAAGAGAGTAGTGATGATGATGACCATGGTGCCAATGAGAAGGAACCAAAGAGAGCGATACGAATTTCTTAACCACTCAAATTGCAAGTAATATTTTTCACTATTAATCTTTCTTTTCAACGACATACTAATTGAAAACATGTAAATGCCGGTATTTACTGTCGTTTTTCTTTCTCGAGTCGATTTATGCTGGTTATAATGTCGTTTAGTCGCTTAGTTTATCATTATGGTTTCATTGATTAGCAGAAGAGGGCAAAGAGAGGTGAATGCCTCAAGGGTGCTTATTAATACTAAATGGAGTCGCTCTAATTCTAATATATAACACAAGACTGAATTGGAAATTAGGTCATTTTCTTTTAAAGTAAAAAAGTCCAGATAAAGTGTTACAAATGAAGCTTGGAAGTTTTTTTAACCCCTAGCGAGAGTCGTCTAAATGAACACTCAAAAAGGTACATATGTCTGGAATCAGTGTTCTATTGTTAGTGACAAGCTTCATAATGCATACGGAAAGAGAATAAAGGACTTGGTGATAGGCTTACGGATAGAGAATAGAATAGCAATGCATGTTTAGTTTCATTTGGGAAATTACCAAAATTTTAAGGGATAGTTGTAAGCATAATATGGTAAGACGAGTATATATGAAATTAGCAGCTCAAAATGGTGCATTTCGTGAAGCACACCTCTGTCTCTTCGCTTAACCCTCTTGCTGTTACTTCAAGTTTCTTAGGCTTTTGTAGTAAAGCAATAGATTGAGAATCTATCCCTCTAGAGCAGTTTGAACTCTAAAAGGATGAAAGTGAAAAGCCGTTTTAATTTTATAAACTATAATGGAAGTGAAGAGCCGTCTTCATTAACAAATGGGATTGGTTGTCCTCAGTAACTAACGTTGGCCTATGTTTCTTTGTTCACTTCCAATTAACTCTGTCAATTCATTGAGCTTTCTCATTTTCTTTATTTCTGATTTTTAATAACTTTCATTTGTTATTTAAGAGGTTGAAGATTTGGAATTTTGGTATGTGATGCCAGTTGGTGGTGCTGAAGGTGGAGGATATCAAACTCCAGTTTAGGTTTCATATTGCTCTTATCAAAGGAGAATGCAGAAGAGATGGACTACAAGGAGCTTGCTATCGTGACTGAAGGATATACCGGAAGTGATCTTGAGGTTCGTAGTGGTTGTGACAGCATTACTACGCTGTAACTTTGTTGTTCCATTCCTGTATCGTAATTAAATTCCATCATTAATTTCTATATGCAGAACCTATGTGTCACAGCAAAGGAGAATGCAGAAGAGATGGACTACAAGGAGCTTGCTACCGTGACTGAAGGATATACTGGAAGTGATCTTAAGGTTCGTAGTGGTTGTGACAGCATTACTACACTGTAATTTTGTTGTTCCATTCTTGTATTATAATTATAATCCATTATTACTTTCTATGTGCAGAACCTATGTGTCACAGCCACATATCCAAAGGGAGAGGAAGAAAGATTTGGTAAATCTTTGGATACAGTTTTTTTTTTTTTTTTTTTTGGCGTTTGCACCTTAAAACCATCACATTCCAATATTTTTTCAAGCTCGATTTTGAACTGTCATTCCTTCAGGAAAGGAAGAAGAAAGCACAAGAGTTTGTAGACTCGATTGATGCTTCATCCGAGGAAAAAGGAGAAGAGAAGCCGGAAGAGGCCATCGTTTTGAGAGCTTTGAACATGGAAGACATGAAGCAAGTAAAGAACCAGGTAAAAATTACTAATTTTGAGTTCAGTAGCATTTCATTTTCTTTTCCAAGTAAACCTTTTGTTGCAAACACTATCTTATTGATATTGTAAAATACTAAACTTTCTAATTTCACAAAACAAGCTCCGGACAGATCAGTTTTCGGTTTGTTTGTGTTTTGGAAAGTGTCCAGTGATTGCGTTATGCTTCATTTGCATGTTCTTCAGGATGTTGACCAACTTATTCGTTTACAAGCTAAGCAAAGTGAAGTTGCTGCATACTATGTCGAAGCAGTTACTTAACATTCAATTTAAAGTCCCAGGTACATGATGAGCCTACTACTGCTCACGTCATAGTATAGCTAATGTAGATGCGTGAGGTGCATGATTAGCCTACTACTCTACTGCTGTCAAATTGTTTTGCATTCGTGTAAAATCTGTATGGTAGTGTCATGGAGGTACCTCGATAACTCCATGCAGGCTTTTAGCGAGAAAATCACGAGTGTTTACAAAGGGCAGCTGAGAAAGTAAGCTATATGCGGCACGATCATCATTAAGGCATTAGTTTGTAATTCCAGAATTTGCTAAGCGTGTGGGTTGTCATTGGACTATGTTGGAGTTGTTTGTTTATCTTTGGAAAATTGCTTCTAATGATGTAAAGTGCCTTCTCTATTATTATTATTGTCTTAATTTGAAGCAAGCGTGTTATGTCACGACATTTGTTGTGGCTCCACTGTTAAAGAAGTACTATGCTTTCACGTGCTCTTCATATTTCACTTAAACATTTAGCCAAATTGGACCACCGCGCCCGATAGGGCGCGGTGGAACAACTAGTATCTAACACCTTCTAAAATGTATGAATGCCTATGTTACTATTCATCAATGAATAGTAACATTCCTGATGAATAGTAACATTTTCGGATGAATAGTACCATTGGTAATGAATAGTAACATTTTCGATGAACAATTGTTTTTGGGCAGTATACAAGACAAGTCATTTTGCTTGGGCCTGGCTCGGTTCTGGCTGCTTGTTTGCTTGGGCCTTTTCTTCTCTTTCGGCCCTTCTTCCTTCTCCCTTATACTCTCAACAGACCCTTCTCCTTTCTATTCTCATTTCCCCTGTATGGCTGTATCCACGTCTCCTTTTCCTTCTTTTCCTCTCCATCACTCATTTATGCCCTCCCTTCCTCTTTCATTCTTACGATCTTTTTACAGTCTTCTTCATCCACATATTTTTACAGTCTTGTTCATTCATTCTCTAAAAGATCACTTCAACATCCTCACTCCCCAAATTCAACACTCATTTGTTTATTAACCTTCACCAATCTCTCACAAATTCATACTTGAATAAACCTACTTACCCAGATCACTTCAACATCACGATTCGGGTTATGATTGACAATTAAATTGGGGATTTCTAATCAGATTATAAGGTTTTGTTGCAGATCAATCGGAGTTTCTGGTGTTGTAGGGTTTTGTTGCGGATCATCATCAACATTCTTGTGATAGTTCTGATGATGAAGATGATAAGAAGGTGATTTTTGTTCATTGCATATTGTTAGGTTATTTGATTTGATTGGTTGATTGATTTTATTTGATTTAGTGTCGATTGATGTGTTCGTATAGTAGATTGATTGTAATTAAGAGTGATTGATTGATTGGCCTCAGATTGGATGAATGAATGAATGATTGGATTCGTTTTGTATAATCGAAAGTGGTTGGGGTACTTAATTGACGTGTTGTTCATCTAGCTGTAAGAGAATTAGTTAATTTTGAATTTGAATATGTCAATAATTGCAGTGAATGAATGAATTAATCAGTAAGTGAGTGAATGATTGGATGCGTTCGTATAACCGAGTTATGGATTGAATTAGAGGGCCATAACTAAATATCCTTGTAGTGAAAAGTATACATTTTCCCTTTTTGTTTAGTATTTTGAGGTGTGCGTTCACCCATGGACGGTTCTAAACGATATTCATGTCAGCCGACCCCAAATCATTTGGGATTAACGCTCCCATGATGATGTTGTTATAGTTCTGTTCCACTATATATGTTAGTTTGGATATATATTGAATCTAATTAATTATAGTGATTAGTTAGAAGCACAACTTTTTCTTGGGTAAGACTGTGTAAATCTGACCCCTTAGCTAGCAAATATTGCAATATGCCGTAGACATTGAGGCACTGGGTTAATGTTGTTTTTGTTTTTATTTGATATAGTAGTTGTTTTGACGGCATTGGATGGTGACTAAATTAGCTATTCACGTTTTACTTTGTATGTGATAGTCAGTCTGTCACCTATATTGACGTTTTGTTTTTTATGGCACTAGAGTTTTATACTTTGGAAATCATTTAGCAAGATCAATTTGTTGTTGCTATTGTGGTTGTCATCTGAACTACATTTTTTTGATGTTATTCATTGGTTTTATTTGGGTGTCGGACTTACTGAATATATCAATAGTGTCACTTTTTTTGAGTCATTAAAATGTCAACTTTCGTTCTTTTTAGCTCATGTTTTCGCTCAACCATTGATTGATTGTGAATTCAATCATGCTGCTATGAAATGGTGACTAAATTAGCTGTTCATTTGTACTTGATACATGATATAGTCAGTCAGTCACTATTTTGGGAATTTTGAAAACCAGTTAGTGTGACTTTTTGCTTTCACTATTTTGGGCTGTCATTTTAACTACATTTATTTCTGCTATTTTTTAACTGGGAATTTTGTTGGTTGTGTGCCTTTTGTGAGGAAAAAATATTAGGTAGAGGCCTTTTTTCCACTTCTTGGGTTCTGTTCGAGTGTATACTTTTTTATAAAATATGGGTTGGGGTTTTTGAAAAATGTACACACATTCAAGTGGAACTAAAGGAAGTAGGTATTTGTCAATAAAATCAAGTTTATAACTGATTATAAGTATTTTTAAGATTCAATTCAATAGATTTATCTGCTTTTTTTTACGTCATTTTTTAGTTTTGGGATGTGCTCATATAGTAGAATAATTATAATTTACAATCAGGAGTGGTTAACGTAGTTGATTCTGTGTTATTTATGGGATTGTGATATGTTGTGTGATTCTGGATTGAATGAAAATGATTCTATGTTATTTAGCTTGAGGGATAGCTTATTAGTCGCAACTGAAGTTGTCTGAAGACTTTTTTTTATGAGATTAATTATGTTTGCCGGCCTAACACTGAAACTGTGTATGGGATTTGAAGGTTTAGGGGCGTATTGTCATTATCACTAAAGAATCGTAAGGTGTTTGGTTTGATGACAGAAATTGGGTTTGTTCTTTCTTCCTCATTTCATGTTCATTTATTCAACCTTTGCTTCATTTTGTGCAAAGGTCCGACAATAATGATGGTGAGGAGGTCAAGCCTGATGGTCTGATGGCAGGGCGGCATTGAAGTCTTCAAGATGTAGCTCGGCTAGGAAAGAGGCAGAATACGTGAGCTTGAGTGTCGAAGGGAGTGGACAGTGATGCAAGATGATGAGGTAAATTAGCAAATTCTTAAACTACCAATTTACATTTATATACCTATAGAAAAGAATCATCACCCTTTCTTTCAATATCTCTCTGTCATTTTCCTCTCTAATTCCTCAATTTTGATCTTTGTTCCAAAAGTGTTCATTCAGATCACACTTATTTCCATCAAACCCTAGAATTAATGGTTTTTTTCTCTTCTCTGTTTATGATTGATTAATCTGGGTTACATTAGTCAT
>JAGPOY010004848.1:0-11534 GCA_018983105.1 Silene uniflora | reverse complement strand
TAATAATAATGATAATAATAATAATAATGATAATGATAATAATAATAATAATGATAATAATAATAATAATAATAATAATAATAATAATAATAATAATAATAATAATAATAATAATAATAATGATAATGATAATAATAATAATAATGATAATGATAATAATAATAATAATGATAATGATGATAATGATAATGATAATAATAATAATAATGATAATGATGATAATGATGATGATAATAATAATGATAATGATGATAATGATGATGATAAAGATCATGGTTGAGGTTTGAGGAGAATGTTCAGGGTTTTAATGAGGAAGGTAGATTGATGATCGTCCGCCATCTTTGCTTGATTCTGACGGATAAAGTAAGATATTTAGACGATAACAGTTGTAAATCTAGAAAAAATGGAAGGAAGCTTGAGATGGATGATGATGATGATGAAGATCATGGTTGAGGTTTGAGGAGAATGTTCAGGGTTTTAATGAGGAAGGTAGAGGAAAGAATTTTTTTTGTGTATATTTAATTCTAATTATTGTCTTAAAATAATGAAACAAGTACTATCTCTTTATTGCTTTCACCACAAAATTCTTCCCCATGATAGCAACTTGCACTTTGCACCCGGGTCATATACACACAAAATGGTATGTATTCGACCCGTCACAAGCTTGTGACGGGTACCTCCGCCACAAATGAGAATTTGTGTCTGATTAAATACGTGATAGAATGACGAGAAATAGGAACGTACATCGGATGTACTACCTCTGATTTTGTTTGTTTTTGAGCATTTGTGCATTTTTTCCGAGCTTATGACTTTAAAATCTTACATGTTTTTGAGCATATGTGTATTTTTCTGAGTTTATTAACATTTATAAGTTAGATTTTAATTTTTTTCCCATCAAAACTCAAATATAACTAAATTTAATTTATATGTCATGTTATTGAGTTTTATTGTAATTTTTTAGAGCTTAATGTTTAAGTAAATAAACTCAGAAACTTTATAATAAAACTCATAATTTTAAAACTCAAGAACTTTAGTATAATGCTCAGAAACTATAGAATTGGAGGTAGTACATCTGATGTATAATCCTCTTACTGAACGGGTGTACCTTTCTTGTTGTTTTACATTCACTCGAGTACTTACTGTTATTGTATATGACTTGACAAACCCTGAAAATTAGGTGTGCTTTTATAAATAAGATAAGAAGAATGTCCATCATTCATGAAAGCTACTCTAATCTAACTGTCCAAGTCATATGAAGTTATAGTTGATCGTACTTGATCATATCGTTAGTCACATTTTAATAAAGGGGTTTTATTTGTTACAACTGCCATTTGTAAAAGTATTCCCTTAGAAAATCAGATAGACGATTTAGGGATCCATGTGTAAACATAGTACACCGTATCTTAGATATACTCGAAAGACCCCTTCTCCTAATCAGCCTGTATAGAACTCTATTCAGGCCCGGTATGGAATGAGCTTATAATCGTGGAATTGACTCGACCAACAAATTCTAGATCATGAGCTAGACAGAAATGAATCGAGAAATTTGTTCTTTTATCCAAGAAAAAGTATTTATAGTTTGCATTTGCATGGTCCAATCTTTTATCCCCAAAATTTCTACAATAAATTGAGTAGGCTGCGCTAATATAGTTTCCTAAAACCCGCGGTTATCAATTATCATTATCACTTGCTAAATGTTGAAGGAAGTATCCTAATCTCCACTGAATTTCTGTTCTCATGTTTCAAGGTTTATGCAAAAATGTAAAGTGCAAAAGTTATTATACGGTCGTTGCTATATCATATACAGAGTAACGGTTTTTCAAGAGACTAACCGCGAGTAAAAATAATAGTACTCCGTAACTCAAGTTTTATTTCGAGATATTTTGTACCGAATTAAAATCAGTTGTTGTGTAATCATAAAAGCTTCAGTACATCTTACTTCACTTAGGTTACAACCGTAGTAATTGTGTCGAGTTTGGAACAATGAAGGCTAATAATGCCCATACAATGTGTGTACACAAGTTTTATTCCTTATGTCTTTAGTAGGCAGTAGCACATCAGTAGAAGTAAACTCTGGTGTAGTTGAGAAGCCTAGAGTTGGCCTAATTTCTGAAGATTATACGGAAAAACTTCTGTTGGGTCGGTCGACTTATAAGCTCTTGTTGCCACAATACTGTAGAACGCCTCAGTGGGATGTAAACCATCAAAAAACAGATGACTACTTCGCTTTGCACACACATTACCCCGTTCTTGGCATCGAACCCCATCACTTGCGAGTTTACAACATGAGTTGCTCACATCCTTAAAACCTACACATAATTAATCGATTAGTAAGTGTTTTGCAAGACGGTCTCACAGGTATGAAAAGACGGATAAAATATTAATAATGATTTAAGATTCATTTACCTGCGGAAGAAGGATTTCGAATGGATTTAAGGGCAATTTTAAAGATATTAACCATGACAAATTGGAAACCGGGCAGTCGAGGCTTAATAGTATTGAGCATAACAAGAAGCCGGGCGTTGAAGTAATCGGCAGCATAATTCAGAGTTTCATTGCAGGCCTTGTTTGGCATGCCTGCCCTCGCCATTGGAGTGCATCCTATTGGACCTATACCCACAAAGGCAAACTTCCTTGCTCCTGCGTTATGCAATCTCTGCATACCATACACGATATTTCAGACGAATATATATAGCCGTACACTCGTATCAGTCATTCAGTCATTTGATACAAATTTTGGTGCAATTTAATTTTTAATCATCGATCCTAGCAGGTTAATACTGGTCACAGGTAAATTTATCGAGGTGGAGTAAGTTTTGGTTAGACAGTTTAGACTGCGTACATTTGATCTTGTTATCCCGCCACAAGTAGAGATAATATCAGGCACTGCAGAAATGTTTAGTACAATAGATTTAAATTAATAAGAAATCAAATCGATGTACTAACAGTGAGTTGGACCGCCAGTGACGAGGTTAAATTGCTAGAGAAATACTGCAACATGCCAAGATTGCTGCCTTGTTTGAAGAAATTCATCAGGAAATCATTATTTCCAGTTGTAATAAGGAACAAGTCTTGCTCAAGTATGGCTGTGTCTTGACATCCTCGATGGCTTTTCAACATGGGCAATGATACCGCCACAAAATCCCTGATTTGTTGATTGAGGCCGGCGACACCCTAATCACATGCGAAATTACATCTTCATTAGAAATGTTCAAGTATTGCATTAGATTAGTCAATTCATGTTTAGTAGCTAGCAATTCTCAGGAAAGACGGTTTTATCATAATGTTATGGCCGACTGTTAGTTAGCTAGGATAAAATCGTAAGTTATTTTGGATGACGGTCAAATGATGTGTCTGGTGTGTCATTCTGTGATAGGTTAGTATACCATTTTAGCGCCGGTAGAATCAAGAATACCCGAACCAGCAGAAGCATGATTAACACCCCTAGAAATCTTGATCCTTTTAGTTTCCGGATCAGAGAATGTTGGTACAAGGGGAAGTCCAAGTAGGTCGCCAATTCGGTCTGCTTGATTTTTTCCATTACTGAACCTCCCAGACGAAGATGGGCGTGACGGAAAATCAATGCCATAAGGCAAGTAATTAGCCTTAAAGGCGCACTTAAGGAAATTGTTGTTACCACTGTCAAATATAGAGTTTCCAAACACAAACATGCCTGAAAACCCTGCACTCGTCCTTGGGATGGCCGAGCTGCAGCGGCTGTAGCTCGGATGAATCCAAGTTAGGACGAGAACGAGAATGGATTGGACTAAGCACAACTTTTTGTTCATTGTTGATACTCGTATTAGAAATGTGTTACTATGTTTT
The DNA here is from genome assembly GCA_018983105.1 of Silene uniflora. Lineage (NCBI taxonomy): Eukaryota > Viridiplantae > Streptophyta > Magnoliopsida > Caryophyllales > Caryophyllaceae > Silene > Silene uniflora. Next base: position 7,709 of record JAGPOY010004848.1, on the reverse strand, counting down.
TTTGTGTGTGAATGAATTAGATAGTTGGCTGTTCTGCTTTTATAATCAAAGTATCCTATAATTTGAAGCAACTAATATGTAATCTGACAAATCGTTTGAATTTTAGAACTTTAGGTAATTTGCTGTATTGATTTGCCTGAAATGATGAGCACCTGACTCCGTCCTTAGAAATTAAACCTTAAAATGAAAAACTGGTCTATCTTAGAATGTAACAGAGATAGTTTTACGATATAAAACCATCCTAATCACGGAATATAACAAATCTCGTTAGATCGTTGTATGTCATGTACGATATACAACAATCTTAAAATATCTATGTTATTATAGAGTATAACGGTCCTAAACAAGACCAATTGTGTATATTTGGTCTTATCTTTTCGATACAGCTGCAGATTGAACCACCGGGTGATACCTTACCATTGCCTGTGCTATAATGATACCGTGTTAATTCTCTTTGAACCTAAAAGATCGAATACCTTGTTGGACGGCACACTATAGTCTGATCTCACTGTGAGCAATGCTTTTAAATTTAATCAGCTAGAAGAATTTAACATAGGTGCATGCCAGTGTGAAACTTGGTTATTTAAAAACGAAAGAATCCTGTCATATTGTTGACTAAAGTATTAGTGTTCAGCAGCTATAAAGCGTCGAGTGTCTAGCACGACTACGCATGGTGATATGAAGTGTTTTTTGCGTGTAAAGATGATGATTCAACGAATTGAATTAGTACAATCCAAGATCTCGATAACACAAAGGTTACGACATAATCGAAAATGAATTCAATAACATTAACAATTACTCTGTTATAGCGATACAAGGAAAAAAAAGAATTATTGATTCAACAATATCATTCAACATTGTTTGGAAATTCTCGAAGGATCGACAAGCTCACATTTATATTGTTATCGATACCAAAGCCAAGAATTGAACATTGAGGCATAAATGATCCAAAAAAGACAGTTCGAACCAAGGTATTGAATACCTCAATCATAATCATTTGTTCCAAAACCGTCACCCAACGACCCTCGCTTATTAGGTAACAAGTTTATTTCCAATCTTTCGATATTTTTTGATTTGAGGTAGTAGCATCTAATATCCAATGCAACATAGATCCGCGGATGCTAGTCCTTATTGGCCACTAGACGTTGTAGACTTTTGGGATACACTTCGAAATCATCAGTGGAATGGTAAGCTCTAGCTGCAATAATCCGGCTTGCGGCTTCAGTAAGGTGCAATCCATCGTAGAAAAAATACTCATTTCTGTTCGGGCATACTTTACCCCCCTTTTTACATGTACCCGATTCAGTCGTCTCACAACATGGAGAAGTTATATTGGTAAAACCTGCATATGAATCACACAAAATCATTTTATCGCACTCCATAATAGATTAATAAGTACTCCGTAGTTTGTAACTATTACTCCGTACCTGTTTTATTAGCGGACTTAAAGGCGTCCATGATGATTTTAGCCGAGTTAACGACACAAAATTGAGCATCAGGCATTTCTTGTTGGCCTTGCATTACCATAAGTACTAACTGTTCATAATACAACTCGACGGCTTGATTAAGTTTGTGTATACACTTGCCATGCTTCCCGTGCTTGGTTAAAACCGGGTTGCATCCAACCGGATATACCGATAGTAATAAGAATTTCCTTGCTCCTACATTGTATAACGTCTGCAAAACATATTGCCGTGGAAGTTATTAGACCTTGTACCGTATAGATGACTAGATTATTACATGTTAGAAAACCCGATATACTGGTGCATACCTTAATTTCACCAAAGTAGTTACTGACGAGCTTAGCAGCAAAGACGAGTTTATTCCAAATTAAATCCTGGTGCAATACGTGATAATAAGAATAATCGATATTTCCGGCTGCCACCATGAATAAATAGTCGGACAGTATGTTTTCGCTACTGCTGTCAAGGTGCCTTTCTAATTGCGGCAAGATCAAATTCTTGAAATTTTTAATCTGCTGCCCCATGCTTTTCACCCCCTAAATTTCAATGTTGACAAAACAAGACAACATTAAATTAGAAATTCGATAAAATCACTTCGAAAATATATGATACGAGTATTAAATAATTAGACAATCACACATTATAAAATGTAAGCTTAAAATCGTGTTACATAAATATTTGTCGGGTATTTTAAAGTGGATTAATTAATAGGTATATATATATTGGTTGATTTATTAATCGCTTAGAGTTTATTAACATTAATTAATTAATACAGTGCCAGGTCAATTGACAGTATATGGAGTTCGTACCATGAGTAAACTAGTCTCTTGAAGGATGCCGGAGGCACCCGCGGCAAAGTTGACTCCAGGAACGATCCCAGAGCGATTAAAATATTTTGATTTATGGTTGCGGATAACCAAGAAGGGAGTGGATGGAGGAACATGAAGAAGATCGGCAATTTGATCGGCGAAAGTCTTCCCGTTCGAATATCGACCAGTCGGGCCTTTCGGATAATCGATCCCATATGGCAAATAGTTTCCTCTACCTATTTTATTATTGTTGTTGTTTCCATTGTCGACAACTGAGCTACCAAACACAAACATTCCCCGTAACTTAGGTGTCGAATGATGTACATGTTTCGCATTTATCATGTAAACATTGCATGAAAATGCCAAAAGAAAAATTGAAGGTATAAAAATACGTAACGAGTTGTATAAATTATAAGCCATGCAACTAGCTAGGGATTATTTCCAAAGAATTAAGGATGGTATTAAGTAATTTAAAATATGATTAGTTCGCGATTAATTCGAATATAATAAATGAGAGTGATTTTTGTATTTGCCTCAAGAGTATTTGATTTATAGGTGATGAATTGAAAATTAATGAAATGAGGTTTTCTTTTATATCCTTGTATTTTGAAAAGTTCTACTGTTTTTTACTATTTCTTTGGCAAAATATTGGCAAATTAATAGTAAGGATTTCTATTTTAGGACATAGTAGAAGCTAATCAGATCATAGTAGTAATTAAATCATTAATCAAGCTGTTTTAATTAGGAGAAAATTAAAATTCCGATCCTAATTTATTGGTTCTACATGAGAGTATGGGACACTCCAGTCCTAATGACGAGGGGGTTGAATCCCCCGGGCCCATGCATTCCCGCACCACCACATGGACCATGTAAGCCATCCTCTTTGGGGGCTACAGTGGCCAAGTGGTCATCGCCCCAGCTGGTAGTCGAACCTGGGACCTCTCAACTCCTGCATTTATGCAAGTTTTAAGGTTTAACCCAGCTACCACTAGACTAACACCACTTGGTTGAGTATTATAACTTGGAATAAAACGTTTCATGTCCTTTATAGTAATTCCAAAAAAGTATACTTTTCCGCAATTAAATTGGGGAAAAATTAATTAATTATACAATTGAGCCCTTCAAAAATTAGCCTGTATAAGTTTTTGGAGATTGACAGGGTAAACATCAGACTTGTCAGTTGAAACAAAAGCCCTGGCAATAAACGCTGCATTTAGAGCTTCAGTGTTATGTTGGCCATCAAAATAGACATAGCCTCTTCTATCGTTGCAGACACAACCATTTTGTTGGCAAGATGCTCCATTTAGTGATAATTGACAACACGACCCATTCGCATTGCTAAATCCTGCACATAATAATTATTTTGTCACTTTTCTTAAAATCGACGAATATGATGGATTATTATGGTGTACTCGTACAAGTTATCATTTGAGTTACAATCGTTAGTTTAAATTTTTTTCCATTGTATATTATTATGATTATCGCCTAAAAATCATGAGATTTCAAGTTCAAATCCAAGTGGCAAACGTTGAGTCTAAATAACGTCTTAATGTTCGGTCGATCTACTGTAGACTTACTGAGTTACTAGTACACGTTAATTAATAAATGTAAATTGGAATATAGTTGGACAAATTAATTACCTGCTGCTCTAGCATTATTGATGATATCAGTGATAAGTTTGACAGAATTGACGACAACAATATCAGAACCAGGTAATTGTCGTCTGAGCCCATTAACCATAGATATCAACTGGTCATAAAATATCGAAACGACACCGTTTTGTATTGGCAAGCACCCCAGGCCACGGCTCACAACTGGGCTGCATCCTAAGGGGTACACCGACACCAACATGAATCTCCTAGCTCCCAAGTTGTATAATCTCTGACATACACATTAATCACATAATAATTATGAAAATGAAACATACAATTTTTTTTGAAAATTGTGTACCTAGATATTATGTTTAAAAAATTAGACAATTATTATTTGGAAATGCACAGAGCATGGTCTCATTATTTAGGCCGTTACATATTTTACGCGTGAATACGGAATGTAGTTAGCTATCCTATATACAACAATGAATGTATCATACTCGTATTTTACATTTCTATTTGAGGTCGATAATTGATGAGCTTCAGTGAGATACATGGTTTAAATCTTATGTAAGACTTTCACATAAGTTAAATTCGTAACCTAGAAATAAATAACTGCTAGGTATGTCTCAATTCTCAAACCCCCTAATCCACTAGTTCGCGTTACAAATTAAAATGCAATTGATCGACCATTCTAACCGTGTCTAGGTCAAGCCGGGACAAATGACCATAACTAGTAGCGAAAAATAAAGACGTAAAAAAGAGAATACCTTGAGTTGATTGGAATAAATGGAGATGAGCTTTGAAGCAAAAGCTTGAGGAGTAAGGAGTTGTCGTCCGATGAAGTAATTAAGGAGGTAGTCATTATTTCCGGCGGCAATTAGAAATAAATAGTTAGGGAGTATTTCTGCTCTTCGAGATCGTACTTGGGCTTCCAATGCTGGCAATGTCACCCTCTCAAAGTTATCTATTTGTTGATTTAATGTTGTCACCCTTCCCTATTTTTTCATAATAATAAACTTGTCAAGTGTAGAAATTAAATTCATATGTTTGAAAGGAATAATTTGATTGTAATCGCGCCAAAATTGATTAATCTGATAACTTTTTTTTTTAAAATGGAATGGAACTCAATGCTCATCAAAATGAATTAAATTGACATAATCTAATATACAAATACTCCGTATTTGAAATGATGTACTTATGTTTGCAATGAATCGTATTGTGAATGCTAGCGATTTTATTATAATACAAGTATACAACCCCTCCCAATTTTGATAACAAAAGAAAAATAAAACAGTCGTGTACGCATACTAACATTTATCTAGGGTTATAGCCCTACTAAAAAGCATATAAATCCGCCCCTGCTACCATTACATAGCAACAAATGTGTATAAGGAGTATAATTTTTCTCTAATAATAGCGGAGACGTAACTAACGAAGTGACGAATTAACGACTAAACTTGCATGGGCAAAATTGTTCTCAATATTTTATCCTTACGTAACACTGATCTTTAATTTTAAAGCTTGAAAGTCAAACTTACCACAATGGAACCAGTATCATCAAGGATACCAGAGCCACCAGACCCAAAGTTGACACCATGAATGATTGCAGCCTCTCTAGTCCTAGGATCAGCAAATGCCGGAATTAGAGGCAAGCCGAGACAATTCGCGAGTATATCAGCTATATTCTTCCCATTTGAGAATCGACCGGTTGGACCAAACGGGAAATCAACCCCGTATGGTGCGTAGTTCGCCTTAGCGGTAGTACCCGGATTAAAATTGTTGTTTCCGTTGTCGACCACTGAACTACCAAAAATGAACATCCCTTGTACATTTCCGGCGTTTACGTGGTTCTCGTTGAATATGCTAGCGAACACGAGGAAAAAGCGTACTGAGAAGACGTGAAGGAACAAGTTGGAAGTAGCCATGGTTGTGATTTGTGAATAGTATACGTATACTACGCCGTGTCAAAGCAAGTGTGTGATGTATGGCCTTATATATAGTGATCAGAAATCAATGTGTACATCAAGTAATGATATCAAAAGTATAGAAATTTAACGTATTAACTATTGCAATTAATTTATCGGAAAATTCACGTGGTACCCTCAAAGTTTGTCATTTTGCACGTGGCACTTAACTTTTTAAGTTTGTGCATATGATATTCTTGAGATTTGATTTTCAAGCACAAAGTGTCCTTCTTATCATTCATCAAATTTTCAATTAAGCATAAATCATGGACCAGAAATCGGAATTGACTAATTTTTTTTTTCCAAATTGATTATCTCTTCGAGATCTATAAATTGATAAAACAAAAATGGTCTTTCGGAAATTTAAGATTGAAGATATGGTTAATTCAAGGTTTTCGTTTAAAAAAAAAACCTATAAAATGTCAGTCAAACCCAAAGTGTACATCGCTGGTTTAATATCTGTCTGTGACGGAGGATTCTCGGCAGAGTAGGCTTGCTGTGGCCGTGGCGTGTATGACTGGCGAGGAGGTGTTGTGGCCCTAGGCCAACCACCATACATAGGGGCGCTAGGGTAGGGACAGGGAGGGTATGCCCAAGGAGAAGGATTCTACGGCCAATTACCATAGCCAGGCCAAGAATATTGTCCTGCTGCAGGAATGGATCCCATAGCAGGAGTATTGGACGCACCCGCGGAATTAATTAGCATCACACTGTTTATTACCCTTGTTGCCCTTATACCCGTCTCCTTTCTTCTTGTTTCCCCCCTTTCCACCACCCTTATGATTGGCAGTAGGAGGACGGTCGAGAATAGAGGACGAACCAAATCCTTCATTTTGGGCCTTGGCATACAACACAGACGAGCCCTGATTTGCAGCAGCTTTTGCAAAACCTGTTTCTTTGAGATTAAGCATGGAGCGGGCGTGGTAAAATTGCGGGAGCGGATTACTCTGACGAATTATCGTTGCCGCACCATTGTAGGCATCAGAAAGGCCTGACACAAGTTGGAGCACCAAACGATTATTGGTGACAAGGGAACCAACATTTTTAAGTTGGTCCGCAAGACTCTTGAGACGTTGGCAATAAGCGGAGATAATGGATGACAAGTTGCTGAGTGCGGTGGCCAAGAATTCGTGTTCAAGAGTTACCGCTTTTGAATATTGACTATCTTGAAAAATATTTTGAACCCGTTTCCAACGTTCCACAGCAGTGGAATCGGCCCAAACAATAGTTTCAAGGAGATCCGTAGTGACCGTCTGTAATACCCCGTATTTTATTTTAATTATAATTAGAGTTATTATTATTATTATTATTATTATTATTATCTTTATTATTATTATCTTTATTATTATTGTTATCATTATTATTATCGTAAGCGATTAAGGCGAGTTTATATCTTAATGTTTGAGTCGGGTTTACAACGTAATTGTTATTGGGTCGTAGATTGAGCTTGGGGTAAGAATGAATCATTTATCCAATTACCCAATCATCCAATCACCCATTTATCCGTTCATCCTAACCCATTACCATTTACCCAACCCGTTTTCTTAGGTTAGACATTTTAACCTAATCTCCCTACCCCATTTCCGCCACCCTCCTTTCTCTCTTCCTCACGCCGCCCAAACAACAACCACACACGCACACAACGCAGGGCAGGGAGAGAGGGGACTGCCGTGAGTTCAGAGAGATTGCTAGTGGTGGTCGTGGGTGGTCCTAGTCGCTGATAAAGTCGTTGTCGACAGCCGCTGTAGGTAAACGTCTTCCATTTCCCTTTTCGTCTGTCTTTTTAATACGAGTTGTAGGGTGGTTTAGGGGTCGTTGTGGTGGTTGTCGGTGAGGGTAGGGTTAGATGGGTCATAGTCGAGTCTGATGGTGGTGTTT
>JAGPOY010004847.1:0-11534 GCA_018983105.1 Silene uniflora | reverse complement strand
AGTGAGATGAGATGTCTGGTGCCAGAATCCAGATCCAGATATAGTATCATCTTTTTCTAATCCTTCCACTTCTTTGATTTCTAACATTGTGGTTTTGCATAGAATTTTAGGCACCCAACTTGCCTATGGCGATAGTTTCTTAGACAAATAGTACATGTAAAATGCTATTCCGTTTTTGACTTGATTATTGTTTGCTATTAACAGAAATGTAGCAGGAAAATTTACAGATGCTGTCATATTAAATTAAAAACACGATCTAACCGTCTACAAGGAAAAAACAGAGAGATGGTAAAATGGACAAATGTATTTGGCTTGATTATTATTGTTTATTATTAACAGAAATGTATAAAATCCTGTAAATTGGACAAAAAAAAAAACAAACCAGCAAAATTGTCGCAAATCTAAAGAAATGGATGTCATACTTGTTAGCACAGGAAAACTACAGATGTTGTCATAGTAAATTAAAAACATGATCTAACATCCTAACCTTCTACAAAGAAAAAACAGAGAGATGGTCTCACCTGCACATCCTTCACTGTCCTTAAGCGGAGAAGTGGTGAAGAGTATCTGATCTGCAACAAGTTTGTGAAATTCTCAACAGCAGCAACTATGTGACTCTTGTCAGGCTTGTAAGATGGATTTGCCAATCTCGGCTTGAATCTGAAATGGTATATTTAAAACACAGGAACCGGATGGGCATTCAAAATGAGAATGACTAGGAAAGAAGGTACTTTACGCAGAAGCACTATAGGTAGATAAGAAAAATATTTCACAAATAATTCTGAAAGAAGGAACTCACAAAGGCCAGTTATTTTCATTGTGCTCCTTCGGAGGAAGGCCAACACCCCAGTTGTTGGAGTTGTAGCTGAAATCCAATCTGATAATGGAATGAACCAATACTATTAGTGGCTAGGCTACATAGGGCCAAAATCACAAGATATAACTACTGATGTCTACACCAAGTCTCTGTGACAATCAATATTGAAATCCACAAGCCACAACAATTTAAGATGCTAATCTATACTCTTCCATTTCAGTAATAATACGCCCATTTTTCAAAATTTCACTCGCAGAAAACAGAAAACAAGGCTTATTGATTGAAAAGGACAGTGTATTTCAGAGCACACATATCATAATGACAGACCTGTTAAACCAATCGCCAGAATTATATGAATCACGGTCAAGCGATTTGGAACGAAGCATCTCATCTCCAGCATGGAAAAATGGCGTTCCCTTCAATTTCAAAGCCAATTAAGAATACAATAAATCACATACTTCACTGGGGAGCATATAGATCTATATTAGCTACAGTTTCAGAGCATTAGCACATATCAGCTGCATGCTTGTAACAAACTAATATTACCTATCAATAGAATAGCAGAAACTATTTTCCGGAAGTTCATTACATGCATGCAGCCGAATACAGGTTCTAAACATAGTGGGCAATTATGTATTTACGTGTCAATGAAGTTATACTTCACCATCTCAAATAGACCTCAGCGATTGATTTCTTTGAAAGGGTTTATCTGAAGGCAGCTTCCTCAATTGATATGTTTGAACATAGCCACCATCACTAACCATTGCCACACAAAAAATAAACAGCCGAGTGCTTACACTGACCCGATACAAGGCCCTCTTCAGTTATTCTTAGAGTAAGTTTCCAATTTTTGTCAAGTACACTCCTTGCAGAAAATCAGAGCGTTCCTAGATTATGTGTCTTATTCAAGCACTACATCTATTTTTGTTCTAAAAAATTATTGATGCAATTTACTAATAATCTGGATCAATTAAGGACTAGACTGACTGGCTGAGTACACTTCGACAAGATCCGCATTCAGCAGCGATGCTTATCTTAGGAGATGTGAATTAGTAGCACGTTGAAAAGGGATGCACTTCTACCCCAGCAAAAAATATATATAAATAAACAGGAGCAGTAAATGCCTTAGGATTAATCCCAAGCAAACCAATTCCCCAAAAACCAATTAAAACAAATTTCTGCATGCCCTATTTTGGCTCAGCCACTGGACTTACAGCCTTTGATTGTATCCTCCGAAGAATCTTGAAACTTATTACGAATTACGATCGCTATTAAACACAACCAATAAGCATTAACATTTAACATCACAAGTAATTTGCGAGAGACCTTAAGAAAAAGTAGGTATTCTAACCTGTGATAGCGCTATGATACTAGTAGCAATATGATTCATTCGGCACTTCTCATCCACTGTCATATCTATTGGTGTCTGAAGCAATGAATTCAAGTTAAGGTTCCACAGGAGGACTGGAACTGACAGACAGACACTGATTTGTGAGAGTAGACAAAATTTACCTTTAAGCTGATAATATCAAACAAGGTCTGATTGTCATGAGCAGAGACATAGTTAACCTGAAGAAGACAATAATTCATATAATAGTAAAAATGTGATATGCAGTGTATCATATTAGGAAGTATCAAATGTGTGCAGTCTCATTGTTTGAATAAAATAGATAAGCTTGCAACAAAGCCTTACAGTTTCTACCGGCTGCATTGCATATCCAACAGGGGATCCACCAAAGGTATATACTTCACAACCTCTTACCTGTGAGGAAACTTTCATGTAAGCGTTCAGTCAACTTGAAATAAGGGTTTCAAGGTGACGTCCACAGCCAATCAATTCTTCAATCTAACAATAATGTGGAACGTAGTTCTTAAGGAATGCCAACAGACCATAAATAATACTCCATCCATCCAACTTATATTCTCCCTATTTCCTTTGAGTTACCCCAAATATCCCTTTCTAAATCTAGTAAAATAAATAGTGAAGTCTCATTTTGCCCCTGCTTAAGTAAATATTAATATTTCATCCCAATTATTTGTCCACATTTCTAAAAGGATAATGTTGTTATTTCATCGCTTTTTTATATACAATCTTTAATAAAATTGGGACTATATCAATGGGATGGAGGGAGCAACTGGGACTATGTCAATGGGATGGAAGGAGTAACTAAGATAAATTATGTATATGTGCTATGTAGAAAGGGCTAAGATAGACAGGTGAAAAAAATTCCGGAAGAGAGATCAGAATTCATCATAAGAACATGCAAAGGGGGTAGGACTCCCAGGAGCATTAACAAATGTACTCGTATGTTGACATCTAGAATAGATGCCACAACTCACAAATGTACTCGTATGTTGTTTATTATATGTACCCTATATGTGTCGTTTTCATCAGCACCATTAAAAAGCTACTCCGTAGTTTTTTTTTTTTTTTTCTTTTCTCTACTGTCTTTGTTCTGCATCCAACTTTTTCTGGATATTATTTGCTTCTGTAAACCTTCTTTTAAGAACACAGTTTATTAGCACTTAGGGCTTCTGTACATAGCACCACATAATGTTTGAGAAACTTGGACCTCCTCGGAAGTCAGAACCCAAATTACCAGGGTTAGCATTCGTTGGTTCTTGCCAATTAAATGCTCAGCAGGGCTTTTACCTGTTTGCCATCACAATTTGTCAAGACATAGTCCTTCAAGTTTGCAGCCATCCCAACCTAGTGAAAACAAGCGAACAAAAGTTTTTAGTGTGTAATTTTTAAATTTCATCGCTAACTGATCTCTTATCGTAGCGCTCCCGCCCAATCCAATTCCAATTCCATGGGTGTCCCAAACACCATTGAGAAATTGAAGATTGGAATTGAATTCCACATGATCTCCCACTAGGTTTATGAAATTGGATGTGGAATTGAATTAGAAAATTTAAATTTCTACAATTGAAATCATGAAAATGAAATCAATTCCATGTGGTCATATGGAAACATTACCTGTAAAAAAAGTGAATGGGGAAACAGTATTATACGGAGTATAAATAAAAGGCATCTATTAAGTTAACTTTCTTCTGAGATCCTAAAAACTGATCAAATTCCAACATTTTTGGTGGACAATGACATTTCAAGCAAATGTCACTAGTAAGAAGGGTTTCTATTTCCATCTCCACATAAGCCAAAGACAGGTTATTCATTGGATTTGGAAAATGATGGAACAAAACTAAATGGGTCATTACAGTGTCTGCACTTTTGGGGATGTTCAGTAGCAATTAGTTGTATTTTTTATGCAATTTTTTCATGATGAATTTCAACAAATGAGTAAGATTGCATACATGGGAGCCTTTTAGAGCACCGGGGTATAGGTATTGCAGTAAGTACGGTTTCATTAAATACCTTTTAACTCATACTTAATAGTATTAAAATTTAAATCTTGGTTTCGGTCATGGTCACGATCGCAGTATCGGTTGTCGCGGCCTAATCTCGCTAAATGCGGTCAGTGTCGCCTTATAACGCGGCAAAGTGGGTCGAGGTAGACTCCAAAACCTTTATAACTTAGTTGCGGCTGACGTTTAAAACTATTCTTATACTCCAGTCTCGAGCAGTCGAACTCACCAATTCCTAACCAATATAGGCCCAATAATTATTTTCAACTCAATCATCACATAAAAGAAGAGAATAATTCTATATCAAAGTCGCGTAAGAATAGTCCAATGTATTATATCAAATTCCAGAAAGTATTTTTATCACCGTGTCACGATAGGAATGGTCCCAGAAAATAAACATGATCTTTTGCTGGATTCATAACATGACACCAACTTAAAGGGTAACGAAGAATTAAACCTGGATATGATCCTTTGATAAAGCAAGCATACGGTCTGCATTTGATTTAGAACCATGGTCATGATCATTAGGCTGCAAAATACATAAAAAATGTACGAATAGTTATTAAAGTACAAGGAAAGGGTTGAAATACCTATCCAAAGCACAATAAGATAATAAACACTTGCAACTTTAGATTCTATGCACTTAGACACTTGGTAGCATCTCTAGACTGAAACTGTTGCATGCAAATAGCTAAAACAATATTTATCCGAATGATTTGCGTCATATACCACAGGACCATTATAACTTCCAAGCAAATAAAAAGAATGAAAGAAAGGCAGGAACAGGAATAACAGATCAAAGTATGAGAAACATTAAACCATAGATTTTTTGTCAACTTCACCAAAAACCAGATAACCGCAACCTATTCTCCAACTTATAACCACAAATCCTCTCATGAGTTTCTATCACATGCTATCTGGAATATTAATGAGATTAAACGTTGGAAGCGGCAACTGATTTCCCAAACGGATAATACACAGGTACAAAAAAGATATAACACGTGTCCAGATAGATGGAAGTGACAACTTATGTCACTAGTCCTCTAGATATACTGAGTTCTGCGTAAGCGTCTACTTACAAATATTAATGGGCTCTGTAATGAAATTTCAGCAAACCTAATACGCTCGTCCTATTAGGTTTTAGAACAATACAAACAAGAACTACAAATATCAGTGGCTTAGCTAAAGTATATCTTACCTCTAAGGCTAAACCAGTCACGAATCCTTGCTGAAGGGGAGGACCAAATGGACCGCCACCAATCATCGCATCTCTTATTCGATCATTAAAGCTGAACAGAAGTTCAGCACGGTTATATGAAAATCGTATTGATCAAAAGTCTGTTTTACGCTATGATAAAGAGCACTCTGAACACTTGGGAACATTATGGTTTCACACAGAAAATAATGTTAACTTAGCGTCTTAAAGAGATTAAATAAAGCATCAACTGTCTGCCAGTTTCATCTGGTTACATGTCATACAAAATGGACTATGTACAAACCAGTAAAGCTCTAGATTTTATTTTTGTCAGTAGTCAGTACATCAACCTTCCCTTTCATTCCTTAGACATGTAAGTACTTGAGGAATTAATTATGTAGTTCAGCTGTCAAATTTCAGAAGCAAAAGCAACAATTCAGATTGAAAACAAGAGGTGAAAAAAATACTTAACACACACCTTCCAATTCCAGTTCCACCAAGATTCAGTTGAGAAGCATTCACGCCCCGTGCATTGTTTGCAACTTCACCAAAGTCCCATCCTTCACCATATCTACAACCAGAAACATTTCAGACACCAAATAGTAGAACCAAAAGTCTATTGAAAAGTGAACAAAAATGAAACAGTCACAGTCAGATTACAAGAAAGACACACTCAGTTCAAGGGATAAATTGACTTCAAACTCACATGTAGATGCTTGAACCCTCTACGCCATCCCTGCTTTTTGATAGGCCTTGGAGCATACTTGTTGCTTTCACCTGCGACAATTCTAAAGCTTTATACAAGTTCAAACACCACTGGCTGTACGCAACATACTTACATGAAGAAAAAGCTAACACAGCCTTTTAACTTGATTGATATCTGGACCTATATCTAATGAAGACTATGTAAGAGAGTGATCGGGTCAATTTCAGCAAGTACGCAGAAGATAAAGAAAATTGACTAAAATCCCTCCAGAATATCTATCACGGTTCACAATTTGACTTTAGAAACAACTGCACCATGATAAACGGACAGACAGAAAACTGATAACAAAAAGTAACATCCTAACAATTTAATCACAAGAAAACAGTACAAGAAAAGCTTAAATAATGATGTAAGCTAAGAATGCCTACTATAGGAGAAGTCAAATTACGATTGCCAACTTTTGACAGTATTTGACAGTCAAGAGAGCAGAAGAGGGTGGCTAGAAGAAAAAGATGATGCCTGGGCAGTGGGTACAACCCCAGCAGAGCTCCTTTCATGCAAAAACATTCCATGGATAAACTATGGAGAAGTCACGAGATTTTGAGATTCCTGATGACCATAGTAGGTCTTTGCACATTTACATTTATAATTTCCTAAGAGACAAAAAAATGTCCAAAGCCTTAAGTCAACTAGATCAACTCTCATTATAAGCATCCTTGCATATAGCAAACCTATACAGTTTGGCAGTCAAATCTTTAGGTTTGCTTTTGCTGTATCTTGTTACTTTTGTTTTATTATTAATTATACAAAGTTATGAAGCTGAAAGACATCTATCCCACTGGTCCGTGTAACCAAAAGAGGTCAATCTATTGAGTTTTGTAACAGTAATATTTTTATATGTAATCTTGAAACTGTATTTTAATCTTACTTCCTCCCTTCAAATCCAAACATCCCTTAATTCAAAATTCCTCTCACAAAAAAAGATGGGGACTGGGTGTTTGGATTTGAAAGGAGGGAGCAACTAATAATTGTATTTGGTTAGTCAGACGCGTGTATTCCAGTTAGAATTTCCCGCTTTGTAACCATCTTTATCTTATATCCGTTCCTTCCAAGGAAGCATCATATCAAATACATAACGATGATAATCATATTCAATCTTCTTTCCAACGAACTATATACAAAACAAAGTGATGTTCGTCACTACAATTCACTAAGCATGCAACTAACAGAAGCATTTACATATCCCGCAAGTAGAAGTCCCATACCATTGTATGTTTCATTATGTGGCCCATAAGATCAAATCTGAATCCATCAACCTGACATAATATTGAACAAACCATGCAAGTTTTGATCGTGAGAATATCAAAATGAAGAATGAACATAAAATAATTGTTGCAATTTATTTAATTCATGCAAATGACAAATGTCATTGATACAGTTATGCCAAGTCTTCTCAAACTGTGTACAACAACAACATTAACCCACTTCTTCAAGGGTCTGTAAATGGTGGGGTAAGGGGGGATCGGACCTACGCAGCCGTGCCCGTGTTAGCAACCCAAAACGGTTGTTCCAGACTTCTTGAAAAGTGTACAAAGAAAAAAAAAGCTCTATGTCTTACCCACTATGTTTCGCAACAGTGCATAAATAATTTATGCAGATAAAAAACACTATCCTTTTTTTTCATTTGTTTCAACAATAGCATTATAGCAACAGTTTAAAACGACTAAAGCAGCAAAAGAGTGAACATTGTCAAATCACCTTATAATTGACAGCCCAAGACAATAGATCATCCAGAATGAGACGTTCGACCATATAATGCTCACTAGCTGTGTCATTCATGCATGTGCTATTCTCGATAGAACCATCAGCATCTCTTCTTAAGTAGTAGCCTGGAACGATCTGTTACATATTGTATGTCACTAATGGTAGGCTAGAAAAGGAGGTTTATTACGTATCAAACATTAAATCAAAAGATGAAACCAAACCTTGTCCAGGACAGAATCCTGATAAAGTGGCCCACTGCTGCTTAAATGGTTATATACGACATCTAATACCACACGAAGGCCAATATGATTTAGTGCCTGAAACCACATTCACTGAGTTCTTTTAACCGAATAAATTTTCAAAAACCTGAATACTGGCTTAAGAAAAATATGATTTAGTTCTCTGGAAAATAAAGGGCCAGAACCATACCTGAACCATCTTTCTGAACTCAATGATGCGACACGGACCATCTGGATTTGTTGCATAGCTTCCCTTAGGGGTTCCCCATAAAACAGGATTATATCTATGCCAAGTAGTGTTAAACATAATATGAGATTGATTGGACAAACGAAGACTCAAATCTCAGACAATATTGAATATAACGAAATTTTACCCCCAATTATATCCATCCTCATCTCGGATTGCAGTTATTTGAGCTTGTTGCTCTTCTGAATCGGGTGGTAGCGACTCTAATATCTTAGGATCTACAATGAATTTCTCAATTATTGGAATAATGATAACAATCGCATAATTATTGATGTCTTAAACTAAATGTCTTAACAGTCAACACTCATGGAAAAGGATAGAAAATTCAGCCATGGAAGTAGAGAAAAATAAGTACTAATATTCGTTATGTTGGCCTTAGCTTAGTTCTCTTTGAACCATTCTGTGTATTCACCAAATTTACATATACCCTAGGATTAAAAAAATAAAATAAATGCCCAGCCACATACTTCAGAAACATTTCATAAGATTAGACCGCAAATATACAGATAATGTAACTTATAGGAGCACATAGATAAGTCAGCAAAACGAAACAGCTAAAGGAGCTTAGTTCTGCTGATATTCATACAGCTAATTATCAGGACTCAGGAGTACAGAATGTCATGAAATGATTTGAAGAGATAAATAGCTATATGAAAGGCTGTGGTGCAAGTAGGTGATAACGGCCCTGGTATTTCCTGCCATTTTCACACAATCAATCAATGTGACGTATGTAGAAGTAAAATTTAATACACTACATTACATGGTCGACAACATAAAAGACAATACTTCAAACGCAGTATGACCGATCTCTATTCTCTTTAGTGAGTATGGAGGAGTTGAGGACAAATATCCTCAAATGGTTCAGCCGAAAAGCAGTTAGCTAAAAACTAAAACTCATATAAAACGCTTTTACTATTTTAAAATAAGTACGGTGCCTTTTAGGATATGTAAAATAATTGATGTGCCTAAGAAAAACAGATTAGTATTGTAGCTCTGCCTCTATTAATGCTAACATAAGCTGAATTGATCATAATTTGCCAGTGATATAAATTAACTGAGACCTAAACACACTAGCATCAAATATATGGGGCATATATGAATAAAAGAAAACTTACCGACATACTTCCACTTCTCTTTGTTATCATCCACCTCAGCAAAGTGAAAGCTTGGTAGCAGATGGACATGAGTAAGACCAGCAGCAGATAGCTTCTTTAAATGTCGAGTACCAGCTGAATCCTTCATGTAGGAGATTAATTAGACATGAACCACTATTCTATAAGGAAACAATCAGAGCAAATGCAAGTAAATTTCTAGTATTCTAATACTGATTATCTTTATTAAAGTTGTATCTGAATAAATCTTAGCCAGAATAGACTACATAGGTAAGATGTATCAAGATTCACAAATACTAGCAAATCACTGATCTCACAACAGAATAGTTGCCCCATTCGTATATTTGCAGAAGATACATCTCAAATTGCGTACTGCCACCAAAAATTCTTACCCTTGAATATATTAGCATGACCTATAGGCTGTAACTATTTCACACAGCACGTTCATCAAGTGGACTAAAGATTGTATCAATTGTTGTTTTTGTGGAAGCCAGTTCACCTTGAGTTTGTGTTTTTTAGCAGCTTTGGATGCAAGTTAAGCGTTGGCTATTTTGGTTAGCATACATTTTGAAACGCGAAAAATCATTTTATACTAATATTATACAATTTATTAAATACTAAGAATTACTAATTTCTGCACAAGGCTTGGATTCTGTCTAGTAGCCCAACAGGTAGAATGAATATTTGGGCCCAGTAGTTGTGTATTGTAGCCAACACTGATTTCACCAGCACTAATCTACCTGAGTATGATATTTTCCTCTTATTCCAGTCTCTGATTCTTTGTAGCATTCTGTCAACCAGAACATTACAGTCAGTCTTTGAGAGTCTTTTGTGAGAGATCTTCACCCCCAAATACTTAAAGGGTAACTTTCCTTTCTTGAAGCCAGTCTTTTCTATGGGAAGGGGGTGAGCATCACACACAGGCGCCTTTGGTTGCATGGAATGTGCTGTGCAAGGGGAAGGAATATGGTGGTCTGGGGCTGCATGATATTCGCAAATGGAATGCAGCAGCAGTGGGGAAGCTAGTCTGGTGGATAGCAATGAAAAAAGACCATTTATGGATTCAGTGGATTGATAAAATCTATCTGAAGGTCCAGTCATGGATGGAATATAAACCTACTGCATCGAGCTCTTGGGCATGGAGAAAGGTGTGTGAGGTTAAGGAAGCATTTAAATCTGCATACCTACAAGGGAAATGGATGACTGCTGGTGACCAATACTCAATAGCCAAAGGCTATAGGTGGCTGGAGCAAGAGGGCCAAGAGCACATCAAAGTACAATGGTATAAATGTGTTTGGAACAGATTCAATATAAGCAAACACAAGTTTAATCAGTGGCTTATACAACATGAAAGATTGCTCACTCTGGACAGATTGCAAAGGATGAGAATTGCTCCACAGGGATGCTGTTTTTTATGTGGAACAACAGATGAGACTCATGAGCATCTTTTTCAGAAGTGTGAATATGCAAAGAAATGTTATGACGGCTTGTATGAGTGGCTAAATATCAGGGGGAGCATGGGGGCTATTACCACTGTAGAAAAGATGATTAGACAGAGACGGTGTTCTGGTTTTGTGAGGCTGTTGCTCAGTTCGTTACTGGTAGCTGTCCAATACAGAATTTGGGAAACTAGGAATACTTGTAGAGTTGAGCATACTGTTGTTCATCCAAGGGTGCAGGTGAAACGAATTAAAGAAGAGTGCAGGCTGAGGTTGCTGAAGTTATCACTGGGAAAATTGAGACGAGCAGATATGGAATGGTGCAAACAGAGGGGGCTGTTGAGCTAGCTGTAGTAGTAAGAGAATGGATTTGTATTTGTGTTATGTTTGTTAGAGCCTAGTCTATATGAGTATTATTAAGTGTAGGATAACAAACAGAAATTGTATGGTTGTGGTGATCGCGAGCCTTATTTTAGGCTGAGCTTAATTTTACTTACATTTCCACCAAAAAAAAAAGAATTACTAATTTCTAGACAATTTATTAATCATTGAAGAACACTTTTAAATACATGTTTAGTAAATTGTATAAAACCTATCAAGCATTCTTAAATGTATAATAAATTGTCTAACTGCTGTTAAATTATGAGAA
>JAGPOY010004846.1:10692-21547 GCA_018983105.1 Silene uniflora | reverse complement strand
AATTATTTCATTTGTATCGGTTTCGCAGAAAACTGACGCAAAAGATAATGTCAAATAAGTCGGTTACATAGCATAACTGATGTATTTGATCAAATACGTCAGTTTTTACTGTAACTGACGTAATATATACGTCTGTTTTGTCTAAGAACTGACGCAAAAAGCTTGACTATAGGGCCAAAATGGATTCCCGCCAAAACTAAGTACTTTATGCGTCGTGTTTTGTAGAACCGACGTAAATCAATTGACGTAATAGGGGTTTTTTCTACTAGTGTAGGTCACAAATTTCATAAAAATGGGTATGTGTTATAATGTGGCCATTTGTTCGGACAATTGAATGTGGTGAGTTCTGTTACTAATGTAGGTTGGTTACAATCTTTATAAAAGTGGTGCCATGTTTATTGTTATGATTTTAGACTAAATTGTTCATTGTTTTCGTAATAAACCTGTAGATTTCTGTTGTTGTCAGTAATGTTTACACCTAATGTAAGGGATGTCACCATTTCATGACATATTGTTATTATTTTGTATAGGTACTCGTTCGGAATTGGATGACGACACAAGGGAATCTCTCGGTGGTTTCGCACATACACAGGGGCCTGTCGCAGCAGGTGTACGGCGAGGAAGACGGTACTGCTAGTGAGCATCCGTGTGTCGATAACGCAAGTGCTGCAAGTGACGCCAGACCCTCACAAGGTTCGTTTTCACGCGATTTGAGCAACAATCCGCGTTCCTTGAAGCCTGGAATGCTATGGGCGAGCGAGTTGATGCGTTAGTCCGAGTTCAGCCGCCGTCGTTCTCCCTTTGCGTATTAGTTATGGCCTCGTTTTGGACTACGCATGTTTATTGGTCTGTAAATTTATGACTCTCTTTAGCCTCGTCTTGTAGGACATATGTAGGGCAGATTAGGTATGGCACATTTTGTGTTGCCCGTAAACTAATTGAACATTTGGGAATTACTTTTGCACTAATGTTCCCTGTATTGGCAGAAATGTATTCACCATGGCTGGTGACATTTTCTTACGGAATGACATTATTCGGGTTTATTTGAATTTTGTGTACTCTAGTTGTGACGTCTTTTTCCGTAATGGCGATATTCACATTTCTCAGTTGTGACATCCCTCAAAAATTGTATATTGTGTACTTATTAAATATGGAATTATAAAATTGCCTATTTTAAAATGGGCGCATAATACGCAAAAATGACGACAAATTCCAGTAAATATGGTAACATCAATATACAATCACAGATTGTATATTGTATACTTAGATATTATATTTAAAGAATTTATTATGCCTATTTTGAACTGGACACATGTTAGGCAAATATGGATACAAATTCCAGTAAGTATGGTAACATCCTTCACGAGTTGTATATTGTGTGCTTAGTTATTAAATATAGACTTATTAATTTGCCTATTTTAAAATGACCACCCAGAAGAAAAATGTTAACATATTGAGCTCAGATATTTGTAATTACAAAGGTTATTTTTATGGTGACATATTACAAAGTTCTATCAACAGTTCCTCTATGTACTATGTTATGATCTGCTGTCAAGTTGTCCCTATTTTATGATAGATTGTACGTCAGGCTAGTATCTTTCTATACAGGTTACCACCCAGAAGAAAAATGTTAACATATTGATCTCAGATGTTTGTAATTACAAAGGTTATTTTTATGGTGACATATTACAAAGTTCTATCAACAGTTCCTCTGTGTACTATGTTATGATCTGCTGTCAAGTTGTCCCTATTTTATGATCGATTGTACGTCAGGCTAGTATCTTTCTATACAAGTTACCACCCAGAAGAAAAATGTTAACTTATTGAGCTTAGATGTTTGTAATTACAAATAATAAAAATAATAACCATCATCATCATAGTAACAATGGTATTGATAGATGCTTACCTTCAACTGCAATAGATCGTGTTTTGCGTTGGGGTTCGCTGACTGTTATTTTCACCCGCCATGCTTTCGTCTATTAGAGCTTCATCTATGACAGTTTCGGTCATAGGTTGATGACCGTCGTCCGCCATTTTGGATTGATTACGGTTGCATGCTGGTTGGATTAAGGATACAAAACGAGGATGAGTGGGAGGGATGGGAATTTGTGTTTTATCAGTTTTGAAGAAAACGATCCGGGTAGGATGATGATGATAGTGGAGGTCCGTCACGATGATGATGCTGGAAGGGAATGTTCAGGGTAGGGTTTGATGATGAAGAATTTACATCATAAATGTGTTTGGTATTTACTACCAATTATTAGTATTTAATTCTGGCAAGTGCACTTTTTTTGTCATAAGCACCGACACTTGCTTCTCACTTCTCTCCTTTCTACCCGGACCATTTTCTACAAAATGGTGTGTTTTTGACCCGTCACAAGCTTGTGACGGGTACTTCCGCCACAAATGAGAATTTGTGTATACGGAGTAATATGATTAACAAGACAAGCTGATTTTTTATAATTAAGTACCAAAATATTTCCGGTTAGTTGTTAAGGTACCATTTTTAAGGAATAAATGTACCATTTGTTTTGTCTGATGATGAGTATTAATGAGATTTCATTTAATTATTAGGTGGCATAATGACCATTTATTATGGACGGAAACTGTTCTCAGATCCTTAAAGCTAGGCTTGTATAGTTTGGGTCCTCTAGTAGTTTTGCATGACATTGTAAGTACTTTTTGTGTTGTGGCCTGGGGCTGGGGGTATGTCTTTGACTTTCTTTAAATTTTAGGATCCTAAGCTTTACTACTCTGTACTCCATATAGTGTTTCATAGACTTGAGCATAAAGAGTTTGCATGAAACTACTGTAGTATTCTTAGGTAGTTATTGGAAGCTGAGCTTTGTCTTTATTTGGGTGACATAGTAATTTACATTTTTTTTTTAAATAATATGCAAGCTGCGGTAATTCTTACCATATTTCTTCACTTTTTATATTTCTTAAATCTTAAGAAACGAATTTCTTCACCTCGAAATTTTGAGCTCTGGCTTGGCTCGAAACTCGTCAAGCTTAAAAGTTAAAGCTCAAGCTCGACGAGTTCGAATCGAGCTTGTTTTGCCTTTATATTATTTTCACTTTATTGCCTTTTGTATCTTACTAAATACGGAGTATAAATAAATATTTTTGAAAGAAAGTAAAAAGAATAAGCTATTTCCAAAATGACCTTATTTCAAAATTATCTAACTAATTAGATCTAAAATACAAATATACAATACATGATATTCCGAAACGACCTAATTCCAATTGGCATATATGCTCAAACGGTTAGAAATTTTGTCGTTGGTCTAACTCATTGGTCTAATCTTTATTTGACTATAGCCTTATAGGATAGGAACCGGATGTCCTTGCTTGTAAGTAGGGATGGCAATGGATCTCGGATCCTGTCCAGATCCTGGGATCCAGATCCAACGGATCAGATATGGATCCCAATATTTTGGATCCTGTGGATATGGATATGGATCGGATCCATAAGCATATAAACGGATCCGGATATGGATCCTTATGGTTGAGATCCAGATCCTACCCTGGATCCATTTTTATTTTATTTTAAAATGAAATTTAAAAAATAAGTTTAAAAAATAGTAAACTATATCATTTTCTTAGAGTTTTTTTTCATAAACTAAGCTATGATTTCTGTCTTATTAACATTTTTCAATTGCAAAAAATTATTTGTTGTAGCTGTTGTATTTTTTTGAAACTTTATTTTGATATTTTTACAACTTTATTTTTAAAATTTGTATTCTAATATAAAAAAACAGTATGTTAAGTTGTAGTATAACCTAAAAAATAATATTTTAATATTTAAAAAATGATTTTTTTACGATCAAATGGATACGGGATAGATCCAGATCCTGTCCATATCCTATGGATCTGGATATGGATCTCGGAATTTCAGACCCTGTGGATATGGATCGGATATGGATCCACTATAGGACACATGGATATGGATCTGGATCCTATCGGATCCTATCCAGATCCTATCCATTGCCATCCCTACTTGTAAGTGTTAAGAGTACTCCAGTCGATCCTTTTAATGATATGGGATTTATCTGAAGGTAAAATAATTTCACAAAATCTCATTGAACAAACATCATATCCGTCACAAATGAAGACGGATATCATTTTCTCTCACAAAATACCCATGAGATGTGAGTGGGGGAGCACATGGGGGTGCCCACCTTGTCCCCTCTAACCATTTCCTCTCACAAAATACCCGTTGCAAGATCCGACTCGTCACAAGCAAGACTCTTTGAATAATTTAACATGTACCTTATTCATTATTCATAAAATGAGTTAGAAACACAAAAGTAAAAGCCGCAAAGCCAGATTGGCCTTCATTTTCCAGGAAAATAACATCATAATGTTAATAATCATCTTTTTATATTTTGAAGTTAAGGAATACAATTATGCATAAAATGAGTTAGAGTTAAAAGTCTATAATCCCTCTTATTCACAGTAAGTGTCCCATTGTTCATTTCCGCTTATTCACAATAATGTCTCATTATCTATTTTTGGTAAGATTTTTGCCTATAAAATGACTATACTATCCTTATTACTTTTCATTATTTAACTCACTTTATTCTTACCCCAAACAACACAAAATATAAAACAACAATATTCCTTAATATTAGTGCCCATTTCACAATGGGACACTTATCAACACCTTATTAAAAGTATGGAAGACCTTCTACTATTCACAATGTGAATAGTATGAACAGTTGAGCGTTTGTGGGTGGACCTGGGCTGGTTTTGGTTGGGCTTGGTTTGCGAGTGGTCAGTCTTTTGGGCCTGTTCTCCATCCAACTGTCATTTTTTACCCTACACATTTTCCACCTTTTGCTCGGTTGCTCCCTGCGATTCATTCACCTCTCTCAATCACCATACCTTCCTTTCTATTTCAAGCTTGTTCACATAAAAGGAAAACGTGGCCTTCCCTCTTCCATACCATGAATTCCTCCCTTTTACTGCAAGCTTTCATCACGTTTTGCTTAAAACACTAGAAATGGATGACTATGTTAAGTGAGTATTATTTTGTGTATTTTTTTTTTTTATTTCGATTATTCAATTTGGTCTTTCGTAAGTTTTATGGTTGGATTTAAACTGTTATGAGAATTAATTAATTCATTAAGCATTAGTTAGCTTTCCTTTTTCGGAATGAGCAGTTGAGTTGGATGCGTGGATGAAGGTGGAGTTGGGTCTGATGGTCTGCAAGCTAACTCGGGTTTTGATTCCGAGTTCGCGGGGTTGTATATGGAGAGCCTCGATTTGTATGGTGGGTTTGATTTTAATGGGGAGTTGAAGGTAAGATCAAGGTGGTGGAGGAAGGTGGAGTCAGAATTGAGTTTGGTTGGAGAAGTGAAGATGGGGTTTGGTATGTAAGGACATCTGACCTTCACTTATTGCTATTTATTTAACTCATTTTGTATCTTACTTCGTTTTGCCATACTTTGGTCTTGTTAGCCTCGGTTGTGCTCGATTTAACACATTCAAAAATTATGTCAGCGGAAATTTCAAAAGTGGGAAGAAAATTAAAATACATAAATAATAGCCTATTATTACATAATTTGGTGCGTCGAGAAATAGATTGAACAGGGAAAAGGGATAGACATAGGGGAAGGGGGGGAGGTGGAGGAGGAGGAAATGTAAGAGAAGGAAATGAGGTGGATTATGTGAAGAAGGTGTAGGTAAGTCGTACGGGGAGAGGTGGTAGAGGAGGAAATATAGAGGAATGAAAGGCATAGGTGAACAAGAAAGCTAAGGGGTGGCGGAGGAGGAAATGTAGGGGAATGGAAATGAGGAGGATGTGGAAGAGAAAGACGGGGGAATGGGGAGGAGGTGGGAAGGATGAGAGGATGAGGATGAGGAGGTGAACATTTGTTAAACATTTCTATGTTCCTTGCTCTTTTCTGCCCTTATTTTAGATATCCAATCTTTTGTATGTACATCGTACATACGAACTTTTAAGACGTATTTGAAATAGTTTAGAATTAGTGGTGTGATTCGGTGAAAATTTGTGTAAATGTGTGTTGGTACAGAGGAGAGTATGTTGCAACTAACATGTACATACAACATTTAGAAGAAAAGGGATTGACATTCAACATGTATAGAGAGTCAAACCAAATAAAGATACGCTAACATATATATGAAACGGCATCCATCAAAATATCTTGGGGTACCATGCGCGAAGCGCGTGGTACAACCAACTAGTTATGAATAAAAGGGGGTATTATTTATGTTACACAAATATGAAATCTTGTTATTGTTATCTTACAGATTTATGCTTCTATTTGACCCGTTTATTATGTAAAATCAGGTCGAATATTTTCGTCTTAAATAAGAATTTCTATTTTAATCAATGAACCTCTTGATCTCTTACAATATTGTTTTAAATGTCGTATAATATTTTATAGAAGTCATACTCATACATTCATTCAACAATAATGAATAATGATAACAAATACACCCCAATTCTCATTTAAAACGGGCGTATTATTTGAACCCTGGAAAAATAAGATACCAAATAATTTATCCATATTAACACTATGTGGCCATCTTAAGTAACACAAATTCTCATTTGTGACGGACACTATCCGTCACAAATGAGTGACGGATACCATATTCTCTCACAAAATACCCATCAAGGGTGAGTGGAGAAGCACATGAGGGTGCCCACCTTGTCCCCTCCACCCATTTTCTCTCACAAAATACCTGTTATAAATAAGGGCTCAAATGGAGAGAACCAATCTAACTATTGTCCCACATAGGAGAGGAAATGAAATGTATATGTGTTTATATATCCTTTCACTCCCTTACCTATCACTAGTGGGTTAAGGGGGTCTTTTGTAGAGACTCTGCGAGGTGCTTAATTCAGCTCGCACACGCGCGAGCCCGAGCCCGAGCCCGAGCCCGAGCCCGGCCCGGCCCGGATCCGGATCCGTGATTCGGGATTTGGCAATCGGCTGCGGCGGGCTGTGCCTATCTTTTTGGGCCTGAGTCGAGTTGGTGAATCCGTTTTGTTTCCTTAAAACAAAATTGTTGAAATAGTCAGTCAAAGTGACTATTATGCTGTAAATCATGAGATTTACCAGGTCCACTAACAGCATTTCTTGCTGTTTATGTGGGCGGTTTTTTGCTGGTTGTTGCTCTATTTTCCGCTATAAATAGAGCAGCTCACAGCATTAGAAAATCATTCAATGCTACACTCTCTCAACTCTCTTCTTCATATCTCTCTGTTAACATAATTTCTGGGTATTGCTTAATCTCGTTCCAAGTCTCACAGTTTCGAGTGGGCGAAACTGCGTGGAGACAGTAGTGTTATCCTTGGGGAACTACCGGCACTAGCTGATCGCCATCACGGTCGTACCGGAGAAATAGTTTTCAAGGCAGTGGCTTCTACCACGTCACTACATTTTTACGGTTCTGTCTTCTGTCTTATTTATTGTTTTCGATTCTAATTGTTGTGTTACCGCAATTAATCCAACAATACCCGTCGCAAGATCCGACCTGTCGCAAGCAAGACCTACTGCTTAAGTAAAACTTACTCCATTTTATTTAACCTTTTTATAAGAGACCGCAACAAATGAGGTTAGAAGAGGAGAAGAGGATCAATAGAAATTCGGTCAGTCAATTATTAGGATGTCTTCTTGAATCTTGACTATATCGGTAAAACTGTAAAAGGAGAAGATAATCACGAATGCAAAGGAACAAATGAGATTTTGTAGGCCCTCACATAGTCACATTATAAAGGTACACAAATGTGTGTGAGCTAACCCATCGCATTTAATTTTTGCATACTTTTTTACTTTATAATCACTTTTTTATACTTCCTATTTAAAAAGAAATATTTCAAAAGTT
This sequence comes from Silene uniflora, assembly GCA_018983105.1. NCBI lineage: Eukaryota > Viridiplantae > Streptophyta > Magnoliopsida > Caryophyllales > Caryophyllaceae > Silene > Silene uniflora. The sequence continues at coordinate 13,690 of JAGPOY010004846.1, read as the reverse complement.
CTTTTTCATTAAAATTACTCTTTATCATCTAATTTTTTGGCAAGTGAAAGACTTAACCAGATACTTCGAAATTTGTAAAGAAAAAAAAAAGTGAAGTTCAGATGTCGAATTGGTAAAAAAACTAACTTAAAAAACTAGTAATTAATCACGTAGACAATTTTCCTATTTTCCACACGCTTTGCGTCTATTTTCAATCACTAATACTCTTCGTCTTAAAACAAATTAAAAGGTAAATAGTAAATAGTTAAGTAAATGTCAACAACTATAGTAAACTTCTAAAAGGTAAATAACAACACCCTTAGACCATCCCCAAGTCACCAAAATTTTTCCTCTTAATCACATCTTATTAATCTTGACCCACTTTTACCCTCCCAAGCAGAAGGTCACGGCCTAGGTCACCAACCCAATCATTTTTCCACTTTCCAATATTTCCAATCATTTACCACATTCACTATCCCACCAAATTTGTCCTTTTCTGTTTGCCTTTTCCTTATTATTTGTCCAACCACCAATAAAAAGGTGCCACATGGAAGGTCAGCAACATTGTCCTTGTCTCAACTCAGGATCACCAATTGCCCTTTTCTAACTCAAGGTCACCAATATTAGCATCGATTTCTGAGTTAATTACGTCATTAAGGTGACCCAACAAGGTCACGACCCAGTCAAGTAGTTATTTACCAATTAATAAAGTAATTAATCGCTAAAATGACTTAAAAGATGCATTCTAATTTACCAACTAGTTCCGTACCCGCGAAAATCGCGGACTTGTTCTATTTGTCCCGTTTATTTGCTTTTTGTTGCCGTCCATCTTTAACTAATATATAAAATAAGTTTTTTTTATCGCGAATAAGCTATAAGCCAAACATTGTAAATGTTTACTTCCATTTACATTAATTTTCATGATCATAGTAATATAGATATAAGTTTTAATTTGAATTTTATATCCATATATTTTAATACTCCGTACATGTTAATATTTTTCTTGAATATTTTGTAATCAACAATTTAATGTAGCTAAACACGGCTACGTCGTTAGATCGATAAACAAAGCACTCCAAGATCACGGTTATATATCTGATAGCTTTTTTTAAGAAAGTTAAATAGATACTATTAATTTGACTTTTCCTCAAAATTTATACTTTTTCTTAAAAAATACACATGTAAAATAGAGAATCTCGCCGATGATGAATGGTGATATTTTGTAAGCCAACCAAAAGAGTAAAAATATGTTTTCGTTTTTCACATTTAAATCCAAACATGTAGTCTCAACTTTTCAATAGCTTCATTACAATCAATAATATGCAAATTGAGATAGTTAAAATTAAAATAAAATAAGCATCATCTTAATTAAAAAACTAACTATACAACTTATTAAACATTTAAAAAGTTAAAAGATAGAAATTGGGAGTACCTTTTCAAAAAGACTATGAACGTTTTAATCACATGCACATATACACCTTGTTTTTCACTTTTTTGTAAGTGTGCTAATTACAATATTTAAGATGGTTTTGAAATAAATCAAAAGTTAGATGTTTTAAGTATGATGTAACCTTAATATTAAACAATATAAAAATGACATGTGGAATAAAATTAGATGTTTTAAGTAGCCTTTTCACTATATTATATATTTTTTTCTTTACAAAACAGAATAATTAAAAATAAACAATTTACTGAGATCCTCTATATTCAAATTAAAAACTAATTTTTTTTTATATTAAGTGAGACAATTACGTCCAAATAAGTTGTAATATCTTAGAACATGGTTCAAGAACGAATATCAAGTTTTTGTTCAACTACAACCTTCTAATGTCTACACATTTCCCATGATTTTTTTTACACACTATGTTAATAATATGAGAAGACAAAGGAAGCATCACCTACAAAAATAGAATAAGAACAAACATACACTTAACGATAATTCAATTAATCTTGTAAGAGGGTTTACATAAAGATAGTATAAAATGAATCTACCACAAAGTGATATTAGTGGATAAATATAAAAAAAATCGTGCGTTTTACAATAAGCTTATATAAATTATACAAACAAAACTCGTACAACATACCTATTAATGTATAACATGATAATTAACTGCACAATCCAACTTTGCAATAATAAGAAATTTGTACCATTCCATCTGCAAAAATAAAACAAGATGAAAAATACAAATTGACATCAATAAAAGTTATTTAAACAATACCAAAGAAAACACAAATCTTATGTATGATATAACTTTATTTTTTTCAAAAATGCAAATGATTCATAAAAATTATATGCAATGAAAAGTTTCAATAACATCTGAATATGCCAAAATAAAGGTTATATAAAGATGAAATTAGAGCGCACGAAAGAGTGAAAGACAATAATGTAGTACAATTTACAAAATTTGTCAATTAATATTCCAAGCGTTAGTATATAAAATATAAATATCGCTATTTATTAGAGATTCATACTATCATTTTATATTCTACATACACCATAATAATAATATAAAAAAATCTGACAAAATGAAAGAGTATTTAAGCCAAAAGAAGATACATACCCATTATTTCCAATTTCATGCAATGTTATTGATGATGTAAGTATGTTATTCTCCTGCAGTTTTAATACACACACAAAAATAATAATTAAATAAAATTGTAAATATTATTTGAAAACACAGAAAGGATAAAAAGTGAAATAATTCATTAGTTTTTCGCAATAACTTCATAAAATGAAATAATATATCTTTACCTATCAACTATTTGAATAAACTGAAAATTAAGATTATTATACGGAGTAATATTTATATGACATTAATTTCGATAATTTATACGAGAGAAGAAGAAAGATTTCGTGAACGAAACTGGAGATAAAAAAAATTATGGTACTAAATAAAAAGTATAATAATGTTGAGGGTACACAAAAAGCCTATCTCATTAAAAAAAATAAAACAAAAGTTAAATAAATAGAGCAATTAATAATCAAATTTATGAGAGAAAACTAAAAATTTTGTATTAA
>JAGPOY010004846.1:0-10647 GCA_018983105.1 Silene uniflora | reverse complement strand
AAACCTAAAATATTAATAAAAACAATAACCCAAAACAATGAAAAACAACAAATAATAAAATCAAAAATTCACAATAATAAAATCAAAACTAAGAACAAAAAGCTTGCATGTGACGTTTTGCGTTCTTATTAGTGGGTCGTTTTTTTGTTTTGTTTTTGTTCTTGATTTCTTTCAATTTCTTTAGTGAAATGGGTTTGGAATGTGGATTTGTTTTGAATCTGTGTAAAAATGATGGTGAAGATTGAGGAGGAAGAAGATTAAGAGAGAGGATGATAAAAAATAAAGAAAAGATTGAAAATGGGAAAAGATGAAGCGATAGAATGGCAGTAAACATTTATTGTGGGCCCCTTTTATTAATAAAGCAAATGCTTGTGTCAGACCATAATTGCAACCTCCGCTTCATTTTCACTAAATACGGTATGAGAATTTGTGATAAATAAATCAGAAACATTAGTTTGAAAAAATCCGGCAAAAAGTGTTTGAATAAGCAAGGAACCAGAAAAGAAAGAAAGAAGCATCCTCAATCCTGAGTCCTCATTCCATGGTCCCTCCCTCACTCATACTTTCTCTTCTGTCTGTCTCTCTCGTGTTCACTCACTCATTCACTCAAATACTCCCAAAAATATGGTTCCATTCTTTCAAGTTATTAAAATAAAATAAAACAAAATAAAATAAAATAAAAAACGACGCTTTCAAAAATCCGCCATTATTCACTTCCCTCACCTCCTTTCCTGCATTTACTCCTCTTTCCTTACTTTCTATCCTTTCTTCATTATTACTTGTTCACATTTCAAATTTCACTTTATTTTCGTACTCAATTTGGATCTGTTCTTTCAATTATTTTATTACACTGCTTCATTCCTGATTCTCAAGGTAAATGTTAATGTTTTTGTGTTGAAATCTCGAGGAATTTATTTTATGTTTTTTTTAGGAATTTTAGTGCACGGAGTTTAGATTGAAGCTCGTTTGTTGTTTTCGTTTAGTGGCGAATAGAGTTTTGATTTGTTGTCACTCTTTCGGATTTCGTCTCAGTCATTTGTTCACCTTTTATATTCAATTGTTCACTGCGAGCCAGTGCGGGGATATTTTAATTAAAGGTAAACAAGTTGATTAGGACAAGTAGAAACTATTGAAATTGTTGGTACAATCTTCATTTGTTTATCTAATTTCTCCTGCTCAGCTTAATTTCGGCGGTTTATTTAGGTATGGAGAAGTGAGGCGGGATTCGATACTAGAAGAAGAAGTTAAAATGGAAGGTAGGATAAACAAGTATCAAAGGGAAGTGAGTCCAGAGAGAGCTAAAGTGTGGAGGGAGAGATCGTCAAACTATGTCCAGAATAGGAAAGTGCCTGTTGTTTACTATCTTTGTCGTAATCGTCAGCTCGAGCATCCTCATTTCATAGAAGTTCCCATTTCCTCACCTCAGGGACTTTTCCTGAGAGGTATTCCACTTTTTCGGCGAAATTAAGTTTACTGATTAAGATACTTGGAATTACAATTACTGATATTCTTTTTATTTTGCAGACGTGATTGAGAGGCTTAACGTTTTAAGAGGGCGAGGAATGGCAGCATTGTATTCATGGTCGTGTAAGAGGTAGATAGTTGGATTGCAGTTATTGGACTACACTCCCTTCCTTCAAATCCAAACACGCCATATATTCATAAAGTCGCTTCCAAAAGGTGTTTGATTTTGAAGGAAGGATGTATGATTTAAAAAGCTTTCTTAAGAGTAATCAGCAAAAATTAACTTTGATTTGGAAAATGAATGTCATAACGTGAGGTGATGCCAAATTTTTGTAGGTTGCTATGTAAACTGATTTTGGTATGCCATACTTTGAGGCATTTGTTTATGTCACTGCTAACTGTTCAACTATGAGGAGACCATACATTTAGTATCTCGAAATTTGTTAGTTATGACCGACATTATATGATCACTACAGAAAAAGATAAAAAGATTTACAAGGACTTATATGCTTCTATTGGAAGTTTCCTGAACACACAACGGCTCTTTCAGCGCAATGCTGTGTCTCAGGGGAAAATGATGACTGTTTTCTTTGGTCACTAAAGATGATTTACTAATAGCTTCCTTATGAGCTTCAACCTGAACACAAAAAATTTGTGAATTTATGAACCCTTGATACATCGTGCTTTTTTAACCTTTTCAGAAGCTACAAGAACGGGTTTGTTTGGCATGATCTCTGTGAAGATGATATTGTACTTCCTGCGCATGGTAATGAGTATATTCTCAAGGGATCTGAAATCATTGAAGAATCCAACTCAGGTAATTTTTCCACTTGAAGATCACATAGAAAACGCTGAATGTATTCCACCAGGCCAATATAGTTTCCTATACTGTTAACATATTAGTATCAATAATCATATATTTTTCATTTTCAGGTCATTTTAGTCCAATTGCTGCTTATAGGATGCACAACTTAAAACAATTGCCAGAACCACCTTCTGTTAGAAGCCAAGATGATACATCCCCTTCCATGAGCACGGATGATAAAGAAACAAAGCATCCTGGTGAAGATGAGATATCTCCACCATCTCAGCGTTCAAATTCCTCGGGTGTTTCCCCTGAATCAAGAGAAGGAAGCCATTCTCCATGGAGCACTTCCTTAAGCCTTGCTGAGAGCAAGCTACCAAAGAGTGATGGTGCAACTGATGCTTCAACTCAAACAGAGGAAAATGTGAGAAAAGAAGAGCATAAAGAGACCTGTACACGAGGTGTTTCCACAGAGGATGGGACATTGGATAGCAAAGGCAATAAGAAGAGCCAAGCCCTCCCTCCTCCTTCAAAACAGAATTCAGATATACGAAGAGATTCTGCTTCACCTCCTTCCTCAAGTGCATCATCTTCAGGAGGGAAAGCTGAAACTTTGGAATCATTAATAAGGTCTGATGTGAATAAGATTAACAGTTTCAGGAGACTTGAAGAGGAAGACTTGAGAATTCCATCGAACACAAAAGTAAAAGCATCAAGCATGTTGATGCAGCTGATTTCTTGCGGGTCAATATCAGTTAAAGATCATGGTCTAGGGTTGATATCTATGTATAGGCCAAGGTTTTCGGATTCAAAGTTTTCCTCTCCTCTGTACTCTACTTCAGTAATGTTAGGAGAGTTTGATTGCTTGTCAGATAATTCCAGACTAATGGGTCTCAGACTTGAAGATAAGGAGTACTTTAGTGGGAGCTTGGTTGAGACTAAAATGGCTAAGCGGGAAGTGGATGGGCGTGCCCTGAAACGGTCTTCCTCAAACAATGCTGACAGGTAACGCGATAGCCTTGATTCGTCTTTCAAAATATCATGACTTCCTGTAGCTTATCAGCCAATAACAGAATAACTATGGAGTCGAAATATCTGGTTATGAGTTGCTACTTGCTTCATTATAGTCTCGTTCTATAACTTCTATTATTCATTTTCTGCTAGATTACACTAAAGTACTCCGTACTATTTAGTGAGTATGGATATGGTGGTACTACTATAGTTTTTCATTTGTGTTGTAATTATGGTTGTATAGCTGGTACCTACACAACAACATTACACCCAGTGCAGGGTTCCCGGAAACAACAGGGTAAAGGAGGGAGGGGTTGGATGTAAGTAGCCTTACACTTGTATTAACAACAAAAAGAGGCTATTTCCAGATGACGTGTAATGAAAATGGCGTCAAGAAATGCACTGAATGACTATCACTTCACAACGAAAAGAAGCCCACCCACTTTAGTGATCTATTTTGCTTTACTCTTCTAGTCCAAAACAAAAAAATAGTGAGTATTTGACTCCATTGAAAATTGCTTCCTAGTCACTCTTTTATGAGTTTCATTTTGTCGTCAAAATGGTTGACGTTTTCCAGTGTTATTTCATTATTATGGATTAATACTTTCTTGGATAAGGCTCTGATGTTGTTGTTGTATGCTTTCTTGGATAATGAAATGAACTTCTCTAGGTCTTCGTCTCTTAAACATTTTGATGCACTTGATAATGATGAAGAAACATCCTCCACAAGATCTAAATGCATCCCAAGATCAATCAAAGCATCACCAAGCAAGCACCCACGAAGTGAATCGATGAGATCACCCCTTCCGGATAAATTTAGTGTCTCATCTGCTGGAGGGTGTGAATCACGTGTCATATCTCATGATGCATCAAACCTAGGCAGTAACAGGGCATCAGAGGCTTCCTCGGTGAAGAGTCCATCCACAAGGGTAAATTCTTTCAGAGAAGAGGAAAAGATCATTAAAATTGAAGAGAGGTAAGTCTCAACTCTCAACTCGTGTACATTTTCTCCAAAGTAAATTACTCTCTGCATTCTTACTCAGCTAATTTTTAATTTGCTACGATAATAACAGGCTGGCTTCTGGTGCGCGGATAATAATCCAATCTAAAGAATGCTGATGATGTCCTGCTGTAATTCCTTGGAAATTCATACGTTTTCCGGTTGGGTATGAATTTCAATCAATGATATTTCGGCCGTCTCTGAGAATGACAATGAGGTTGACGGTGTAGAATGTGCATGTTCAGGTGGTCCATTTTTCTGGAATATTGAGTTGTCTATCATTGTCAATTACCTGTAAGCAGTAATATTGCTAAGCAGGAAAGCAGTACAATGCCATATGCCCATTTTTCTGCTACTGCTTCCCTCTGTATTATCTTCATTGACAGTTTAGCCTGCAACAGCCAAAAAGTTTGGGCAACCAACCAAAATCTATCTCATTTATCGAATTCTTTGTTGGGTAAAAAATATCTTGTTGAACTGTCTCTGTCTTCACTTTACTATAGGTTATTGTCTTGAGATTAGCGAAAGCGATGATTAATAGGAATTCTTATTTTAGACGAACCATTTTATGGTAAAATATAACCACAATGGTCTAGCTACTTTTACGACTTATGGTAACTTGTTTTAAAAGTGGTCACATTTGGCTGTAAAATGGTCTCGAAATCCCATCTTTTTGAAAAAGACCAAAATGGCCCGTCTTAAGAGAGACAAACAGGATGATTAAACGTACATGAAAACAACAATGCATTAAAAAGGATAAATTAAATATTCTTTCTTTTATCTGAGTATTTTATGGAAATTCAAATACCTAGAGTACATTGGTGAACCAAGGTCAATAAATAGAGTAATATCGACAATGTCGAGGTTAGCCTTATCAAAGAGAAAATTTTTCCAAATTTTAGCCACGCTAAACTTGCCTATGAATGTGCCAAACTGGTTATTGATTTACCTAAACTATGAAAAAGTGGCAATTCATTCGTATAATTTTGTTGAGTGGTGAAATTAGATAGCCAGAAGTTCCAGAACTCCAATGTTAATGGCGAGGAAAACAACTCAGGGTTGGTCGGGTCTACTATGCTCAGTTGGGATAGCCGTTGAAGGACCAAGTAGCATTGTAAAATTGTCTGGTCCCGACCCTGAGTTGTTTGATTAGAAAATAGAGAAATATCCGTACCAACCGAGCATAGTAGGCTCAACTGAAACTTGTTTAAGGTTTGTAAAAGATTTTTGAATATTTGTTACCAAACCCGGAACAGAGCCTAACAACCCAGATAAGCAGCATTCGAAAACTGTGTTGTCTGGCCTGGGTTATGCTAGGCTGGTCTGCAATCCAAGTTCCACCTACTTCTTCCTCTCATCTAGAGAACAAATTAAGTACCATATTGATCTGATCTAATTGCATTTTTTTCAAACACCTCAACCAGATCCCTTCAGTGAAATCAAGAAATCAACAAAGAAAATTGAGAGTCGCTTGACACTACAAGAACGTCAGTTAAGACTTAAGAGTGGCCAATACACGAGATAAGAAAACCAGATTATAGAACATCGTTAAAAGGTTGAGGAAAGACATCAACAAAGTTAATTCCAATTCAGTACTTTGCAGTAAACCAAAACAGAAAAATCACAAATCTAGACTTTTTAACAACATCGAAATCCTCCCACGTTTGAAAAAGGTTGCATCGCATAATGTTCCTGCTGCTGCTGCTGCTGCCGCATTACATATCTGCAATTCCAGTACCTCAGAGATGAGCATTCAAACTTTTTACGATATATCTAGAAAAGAGTGAAGTAATAATGAATTCACAGAGAGCTATTAAGGATAGAATAGCCGGATAACCCAGATAAAATCGTACATGACGCTAAATGTCCAGTGCAGCGCTTTTTCAGCACTGCAGGAATGGATTGACCAAACTTAAGAAGCCATGCAATCAAAACGTGTTACTAAATTAGGCTCAGGACACTAAATAGGGGACGCCAGACGGAGATATAGTGATTTTGGACGTTACTGCAATTGCTATACGAGGTGTCAGCGAGATTTGATACTATGATTAAAGTAGGACGTTAGGCTAAGGTATGAGACAGTGTTATCAGATGACCATTTGAACTCGCAGAAACGTCAGGGTGGTACTGCTGAGTGCTGAGAAAAGGCTAAGGTAGTCGGTCATATATGAGAATCTGGCTGGAGTATCTTAAAAAAATTTCCCCATGTTTCCAATTATTCCACCCTTCTAAGGTTACACAAAGATGGGGATTTAAAAAAAAAGAGAAAAAAAAAGAGGTTTTATGAGTGTTTGGACCCAAACAATCAGTAGCATCATCATTCCAAGTCATCAACAAACACCAACAACAACCCGCTAAGAGAGCCAAATAAGTTGTCTACAACACTCCCTTTGTGTTACTCCAATCTTCTTATTTTCAAAATTCCCCTACATATATTGAAAACTGAGAAGATTAAATCGGGACAGTGGGCGTATCAATGACCCACGATTTCATGAATGCCACTAGATCTATGGTTTATCTATGTCATCCTTTTGATTAAAGAAAGAAAAAGGAATTGACGTTTTGGGATGAAAATCATGTGGTTGTGCGGAGCTTAGTAGAATTATTACAGACTCACATCTTACGAACACTTAGGCCCTGTTCTTTTGGACTTGAAGTCACCCCTTTTAAGTTCAGTTCAGTTCCTATAAGTTCAGTTCAGTTCCTATAAGTTCAGTTCAGTTCCTATAAGTTAAGTTCCTATAAGTTCAGTTAAGTTCCTATAAGTTCCTATAAGTTAAGTTCCTATAAGTTCAGTGTAGACGAGTTCATACGACTCATATTACTTGTAAAAAGAATAATACGCTTTAACTTAATGAAAAAAAAAATCAAATAATAAAATTATCCTATAAACATTATTTTTTAAAATACAAAAATTTTTAAAAAAAAAAAAAATTAACAAAATAAGAACTTTATTCACCCGTCTACTCATTTATTATCCTACTTATATTAACCTACTCATTTGGTCAATTGAAAAAAAGGTGGAAGGTGTTAAAAGTTATGCCTCAAATGTCACGTAAGTATCAAATGTCCATTATTGCATCGATGCACACTCTTGGAATACGTATTGTACAATATGATTTGAACATTCAAGGAACAACAGATTCAGGCATGTTTGAAACGAAGCGTAAGGAAGCTATGAACAAGGTAAGGTACGAAATAACATAGTAAAAGACATTTGGCGAGGCAATGGATTCAATGATGTTAGTGAAAATGAAAATGAAGATGAAGATGAAAGTGACGAGGAAGATGATAATATGGAAATAGATGGTTAGAAAAAAAAATGTAATATATAATTATTTTATATTGTAATGTATTGTCGTACTTGTATAAAAAATTAACTTATATAAAGCGCAAAATTTTTATAAGTTCACTCCGATTTCTATAAGTTCACTTTAGTTTCTATAAGTTCAGTTCAGCTCTTATAAGTTCAGTTAAGTTCCTATAAGTTAAGTTTCTATAAGTTCAGTTAAGTTCCTATAAGTTAAGTTCAGTTAAGTTCCTATAAGTTCAGTTCAGTTCCTATAAGTTCAGTTCAGTTCAGTTCAGTTCAGTTCAGCAACTTGAAGTCCAAAAGAACAGGGCCTTATTGACCTTAAGGGAAGAGCACAACAGATAAACAACTTGATCTACCAGATTACAATATAAAAGGGATATCTCAAATTTAGAATTTAGGAAACTAAAAAGTAAATTATGCTAAATTGAAGATACCATTAAAAAGTTGAATTCAGGAAGTTTTACAACTTGAAAATGGAACATTAAGAAAATAACATATAACACCGCTCTTTGATTTCTCACGTTCAAAATAAGGAGATAAACAAAAGATCGAAAGCAAGGGAGTTAAATGATAAATAAAGCCACATCTTACGGTTTAGAAAGTTGGAAAGGACTACAAATTTATGATTCTCAATACTCGATGGTATTAGAATACTAGCATAACTTAAAGACACTCTACAACATAGTTCAAAATTCAAAGTTCGTATGGTAATATACTTCACATAACTTGAAGCTCAACATCCTACACTATTTGCTTAATAAGGTCAAGTTAACTCGAAGTTCCACATTCTACTTGAAGATTCGACTTATAAGATATGAATGATCAATATCCCTATAAATCTTCTATCTTAAATACCCTAATTCTTCCAGCCCGCAGCTATAATATCAGAGAGTGAATTAGTGAGGCTTATGATAAATTGTCCAAAAAGTAATCAGAAGAGTCGTACCCTTGTCATGGCTTCAATAAGTATGATCCACTTAGCGCATCAAACAAAACATTCCAATTTCTTTTCAGAAGGTAACATAGAAGACAAGAAAAATCACATAACACAAGAAACACAAATCCTTAGAGCAAGCAACAACAACATTACCCCAGTGTCTCAATGGCTCCCACAAATTGCGGGTTAGGGGTTATTTAGAGCAAGAATAATCCAATTACAGAATCTAAGATGTTATCCATATTATATTCCATGAGTGATTGATATCTATATGGTTGTCTATCTAGTTAATCGCATTCAACCAAAAATCTAAAATAATCAAATAAGAAGAAGCGTTTCTGACTTAGTGTTATCCGTGAGTGATAGATCTCTATTTGCTTGTCTCGTCTAGACGATAACCTTCAGTTAGCAATCTGAAAGAACAAACATTACTAATCAGCACTAACTATCAACAACTAGACTTGTATTGAGCATGTTACCTATGTCAAATTCTGCAATAACAAACTAAACTCAACACCGACAAAGTAATCCTAGACCCTAGTTAACAAATCGTCACACTCGTAGCACGCTCTACTTACTAAACAATATTGAAATTGGGAAATTAATTAAGTCTGAAAATTCTTAACCCATGTATTACACAGTTGGTCTCTTACTCCAGACAGGCCATTTTGGTCTGAAGCAATATGACGGGATTTTGTAAAAACGGGATTTTGTAACCATTTTACAGCCAAATGTGACGACTATTGAAAAACCATAAAATGATCACATATGCCCATCTGAAGCTTCAGACGAAAATTGGCCGTTTGAAACAAGAATTTGCGTTTATTACAAAAGAAAACACGAACAACTAAATGAAAAAGGAGGAATTTATAGCATAAATTCAACAAAAATCAACCGTAACGATGTACGAAAGCATCAATTATCCATACCATCAATAAGCCAAGCACGGGAGTGGAAAGTGATTGAAACCATGGAAGTCAATAAAGCAGAAGCGGTGGCTGTGTGAAATGGCTGCATTGTCTCAAGACACGCACTCAATTCGACGGGACACCTAAAACAACGATTACAATGATCGAGAAGGAAAGGTAAACAAATGATTGAGACGGAAGGAATATAAAGTAAAGAAAAGAGAAAAGGAAGAATGACCGGAAAATGCGGGGAGGAGAGGGGAGCTTGGTGGCGGAGGTGGAGCGGAAGGAACACCCTGATGACTTTGATGATTTCGATGCGGAGACCAAATTAGTGACGGCGTTGCGGGCGGCGTTCGACCTAAGTGCTGATCTTACGGCTGTTATTGTCGCCATTTTTGGGGATCGCACTTCGCGACTGCTCTGCTTTTTCGGCCTTAAACCCTAAACCTTCAACTCCTTTTATTAGAGCAAAACTTAAACAAGATAGGATAATCTATCTATTTATCTAACACAAATTCTCATTTGTGACGGACACTATCCGTCACAAGCTTGTGATGGATACCATATTCTCTCACAAAATACCCATCAAGGGTGAGTGGAGAAGCACATGGGGGGTGCCCACCTTGTCCCCTCTACCCATTTCCTCTCACAAAATACCCGTCACAAGATCCGACCCGTCGCAAGCAAGACCTACTGTTTATCTAAACTAGTTGGTACTCCGCGCGCGATGCGCTCGGTGTCTCAAGGTATCATATTCACTCTCGTTAAATCTATTACCTACTGATATTACTAATTGAAGTGCACGTAATGTATTTAAACATAACGCTTATCCCTTTTCTTTATCTATGTATTGAATTTGTATGTATTATTTTCAACTTGTATTCCAGGGATGTGCAAGAATTTACTTTAATTTATACGTCAATATGTCCGCAGTTTGGCTTATTTTTAATTCAATTTATGTTCGTTTAAAGGTATATTGGTTCATCACAATAATAGCATTAGCATATGCACTGTTTGGTTCAACATTCATTAGAACGTCAGCTAGATATTTTACAAAAGGTGGCATTGATACATAGTCTACATTACCTTGATTGTAGCTAATGAAGACAAATCAAGGTGAAGCAAAACCCTAACTCCACCCAAAGCAGCACAGTAGAGAGAAATTGAATGCCAAAATACCATTATTTCCGCCGCCATCATCAG
>JAGPOY010004845.1:0-11535 GCA_018983105.1 Silene uniflora | reverse complement strand
TGATTTTTTTGACACGTACTCAAATTATGTGGGCTTCTTATGACGACCTACCCTAGGTTTGTGTGCGTCCATATATATAGATGAAGGATTGAAATGAAGAGATTCATTCCATTTTTCTCCACCAACTCTTGGCTTGAAGATTAATCTTGTGAAGTAATAATTAGAACAAAAACTCCTTTTAATTTATGTTAATCTTTCTTTGGATTTTGGGTTGTAAGATGACTATTGAAGGCTAAAACCTTCTTACTTGATGTAATTTCATTCAAAATTTCCAACTTGGTATTGTAAGACCTTCTAATCCCTTTCTAATTATCCAATAATCTTTCCTTGTGTTTAATTTATTATGTTGAGTGAATGAATGTTAGACTTAGTTAACCTTACATCCTTTTTACTTAACTATTGCAAATTCTAGAGAAATGGTGTAATCTATCTAGAGTTAATTGAAGCAAGCTTGTTGTATGTTGATTTGGTGTAAAGGATTCATGCAATAAGTAGGAAAGTTTATGTCTTTTCTCATTTGTATGGTGTAATCTCTTGATAATTGATTCTAGCTTCATATCTTGGTAGAAATCTTAATGCTCTTGTTTAGTTGTCTTTCATGTGTAATGAATTGTTGGCTAAGCATGAAGGATACACATAGATGGTGTAATTTGTGTGTGTGTTAACATCTTGATATGATAGTATTGGGTGGATAGTTTGAAAGGGAGTAAAAAGGGTCAAACTTTATCATAGTTGGGTTACCAAGAAGGAATTGCATCAAGTTCTTTCTCTATATTGATTTTCTTGCACTCTAAGTGTTTGTTGTTTGGTCTCTTAGATAAAAGTTCTCATCTTTGTTGAAATTCTTCACATTGGTTACCAAAGTCTCCTCCTTTATTGTGTTCTCACATGTTTCTCATAAGTAATAGTCATTATTAGTGAATTGTTTAAAGTAGTGAAGTCATAAATTGTGATTAGTGTCTTAAATTAATTAGCATAATCTTAATTAATTGTCTAATAGTAAAAATCGAGTCTTTAGCTTAATTACCTTTCCCTTGGGTTCGACCCTTGCTTCCACTTTACTATTGTTTTGTTTAGAAGTTAGTAGAGTCTAAGTTAGGTATAAATTGTTAATTTGATACGTTAATTCTAGTATTTACGACACCTAGTATTTTACCGATCAGGCAGTTCGGGTCAATCTCGGGTCAACCTTTCGGGTCGGGTTGATTTTGCCAGGTCTAAATGGACCTCTCCATTTGTTTTAGGACTTGTCACCATTTCCGTTAAATTATTACCATCAACATCTTTGATGTGCTATGTTGCATCATTGTACGTCTGGAGTCCCGCTTGGACCACAGTACATGCATGGCGATTTATCATACTCACCAGGCAAAAGTAGGCAATATAGTATGAAATCTGATTCAGGTTGTAGGCATGGCAGCCTATGGGCTATGGCAAAGATGAAGCACTGCGATACTCAAATACAGTGAAGTCGAAACAGAAAAATGCTGATGAGTGATGAATCACTATAAATCTACAGTGTACTGCGGCATTGTGATCTACTTTACACATTAACTTGGATTGGATTTATTAACTTTGCTACTTTCTGGCTTGCTCTCTGCTTTGTGCAGATTCTAGCACTTGTGCCTTGATAAACTTCACAAATAAATTAACAGAATGATACAATGTCGTATAATATTGTGAGAAGTCTACTAATCAATCCAAATTAAAACATTATTGATCCAACGTCTTCATATAAGCCCACAGAGGCGAGGCCGAGAACAGAACTGCCTGCCATTAGCTTTGACTATCGCCATAACACCAGCAGTTACGCCCGCCCACAGAACCGATGAGACATACTGATGTGCATTCCGTCCGACTATAAGACATTGAAAGCGAGGAAATCAGGGTTTGCAATTGGTATTTGAGCATGCTTTGGTATACAAAACGGAGTGTTTTCATACCTTGGTTTAGAGAGAAAGATGTCAGTGTCAAGCCTCCGATTATCAAAGCTGATGCTGCCGGAAGATACTGTGGTAGCATCAAAATAGATACATAGGTGAGAACAGTTCAATGATGCATAGTGGTCAAAATAGGGTATGCCATAGTTAGGTGTCTTAAATGAAGCTGGGAAGGCAAAAATTTGGAAAGACGGTTCTGAAACAGTTACCGAAGTGACAAAGATTTAAAGTTTTCGGATGACTCGGTCAGACTCTATGGTCTCAAGTTGGAACTGAAGTACTTGTCCTATAAACATTCTCCCTTGTTTGGACGGAGAGATTTGAGGGAAAGAAAGGGGGACCAGTTTTCTTGTTCAAATAATTCTCTCTTCCAACACAAAAAAGATTTCGAAGGAAACGTCATACCTTCATCCTCCCCTTCCATCCCCTCCCTCCTAAAGGGGTATCCAAAAAGTCCTTACAATTAAAATCATATTCTACTGTATAACTCTCCTAGCTGGAGTTGTCATATATATGCTCAACAACAGAAGATCGTTGCTCATTCATGCAGGCAATCGGAATTTGATACAAGGTCATTTCCCAGTGAAACCATCACAAAAAAAAGGTGGGATTCTGAAACATGATCGTTTATTGATCAGAATATGATTTGGTAGTACAACAGTACACTCTTTTACTACTTCCTTGTGGATTTGGAGCACAACATCTGGTGGAACAACAGCACAACATTCATGCAGGCAATCAGAATTTGTTTGATTATGTAATGCCTGCGGCTTGCCTACTGAAGCAATAAGCATTGGTTGCACTCAACAAATGCGCTCTCATAAGCAAAAAACACATTTAATCTTGTCACTTACTGAGAAAGATTCAAAACAATTAAGCTGAAAAGGAGAAGGGTTATTTCTGCCTATAGAGTAATGCCCACTTATGAGATCAATAGCATCCTGTGTGAAAAGGCAAACATATGTCAACAGTGCTTTTTTTTTTCTGTTTTAATTTTGGGAGAAAATTAAAAGTTGTATTTACTTGCCTGTCTGACTCCATCCTGGAAATTATTCAAGTAATATCTTGAAAGAGCACTCATTCCATCCATGAAAACTCCTCCAAGCGTACGCTTTCCATACCTTGAGTTATTCAGACATATGTCTGGAGGTTATCGAACAATAACAACATAACCTCCATGGGGTTTATTCACCCTATGTTAATAATTCAGAGGATTTTATTTCTTGATGGATTGCTTCAATAATTACATTGGTTGACTATTACTTCACAATATAAGAAGCGCAAACAGTTTAGTGACTCAAAGTTTTACTCCATCATATTCCCAAACAAGATACAATGCGGTTTTGGGTAGTTGGTTATGAAATTTTTTGTTATGGGGTTAATATCTTTAATAACATTTCTAAAGTTCATCATGTTAAAGAGAACATGACGTACCTTACAAGGTCCCTTTTGAGGGCATGGGTTCCTGCATATTCTAGGCTTATCTCATCGCCATGTTCAACCCACACTATCTCACCATCAATGAAAACAAAACTAAGCAAAGAATTACAGACAAAAATCTGTTACAAGGCAAATAAAAAAATTCACAGAACTCACATATTTTAAACTTGTCATACTCTTCAGTAAATGTAGAAATGGATTCGTCACTAGAGAACACATCGATCCTCTGCAGTAGCAAGTCCAATGATATACGAGCTAGATAACTCTGCACTCGTAGTGAATATACACCTTAAGCAAAAATATCATTTTATTTTTCCAGAAGGAAACAATTAAATCAAGAGACTAATAACCCAGCACAAAAACTTGTATGAGACAAACTTGCATGTTCGACCAACCAATTGCATTTTGTTCTTCATTAATTATATGATTAATAGGTTGGTATCACATGTAAGACCGTCTTGTTGAGTTTATCGATCCGGGACTTAAGAGGGGGAGGGGCCGAATTAAGTACCTTTTTAAAACTTAAAGCGGAAAAGCGTTCACGATTATCTTTCTGAAACAGTACACAGGCTAACTAAACAGTCTCGGTGAACTAAACAGTCTCGGTGACTGTTCAGACAATCAGAGTTGTGCTATACTGTTTGTTTGATCAAATGCGTGAATCAGAATGAAAAACAAACGAAATATAAAGCAAACGAAAAACGAAAGAAAGTAAGAGACACGAATTTTAACGTGGTTCGACCTACTCTCTAAAGGTCTACGTCCACCCTCTATCTTTTATTGATATTCACTTTATAACCAAACCCGATTACAAAGTAAATCCCCACGATCAACCCCGATCGTGCGACTCGAGTACAACCCCGTACCCCAAAAACTCTTTCTCACAAAATGAAAAGTACAACACAATATTCGTCATCACTTTCTTCGTGACCATGTAGAAAAAGGGAACATATGCTTAAAATTTTGCAAAACTGAAGATGACATTTTTACTAAGCCTTTGGCTAGAGAACAATTCGAGAAAATCTGATTAGAATTAGGTCTTTTAAATAGGATCTCATAGTGTCTTTTGTCTAAAAATTGATCCCTCTATGATTGACTAGATTGGAGTAGTCGTGATTATGTGTTAATAATTTGATTTATGTGATTTTAAGTTGACGTGCATGCTGCTTACTCTAGCCGGTTTTGGTCATATAGACTAGTAATAAGTTGATTATCTGAGATGCTACTAATTTACACAATATTGCATATTATTACTAGCAAAATTGCCCAACCCGAAACCCATATCCTAACTCTACCCAAACTCAAACAGCCCAACCCGAAAACCCACTTGCCAAGCCAAATACCTATTTAAACCCAGATTCCCAAATCACAAAACCCTAATTCCCAAAAAATACAATCCCCATCTCCCTTCATCTTCTTCCCTGCGACAATGGCGAAGAAGAAGCTCACCAAAACGGCCACCCCTCAACCCGTCTCAAAACCTTCATCTAAGCCCTCCTCTACTACGTCAAAAACCCGACCTGTGCCTACCATCACACAAACCACCACATCCCAACCTGAAATAGCCGCCACATCCCAACCTCAAATCGCCCCCAAATCAAAAACTCTAACATCAAAATCCAACCCTTCCCCATCCATCATCTCCACTCGTTCCAAGACCACACATGCAACCAACTCTCAACCCAACACTGAAATTGAAGAGTCGCCCACTGATGTACCTGATCCACTCACAAAACCGGTTGGTAAACGAGTTACGAGAGGACGCTCGGGCAAAGGGATTGTTATCTATGAACCGGACGTTGTTGCTAAACGGGTAGAAAACCCGAATGTATCCGGTAAAGGGAAAGAAAAAGTGATTTATGAAGCGGAGGATGAAAATAACAGTGATGAATCGGATGAGGAACTTAATAAAATCCCGAAACTCTCTAAAGCTGAAACAAAAGGGAAGGCTCGAAAATTGAAGCGCAAGCGGTGGCTCTGATGTCGAGGACGATGGTCCGATTGTTCGGGCTACTGTATCAAATTTAATTGATAAAGATCGAGTTATTGCTCAGTTGAAATCCGTGGGTATGCTGGAACACTTATTCGATCAGTGTTTGCGGTTGTTTGAACATCCCATTCTTGTTAGTCGCTATTATCCTCTTGAATGGCTAAGTCTGCCTTCTCCTTCTTTTTGGAGATTCTCACTCGACAACAATGGACTGGTATGTTCACGTTACGTGATGTCGTCTTTATTCCTGAATTGATTCAATTTTATGGGTTTGCTGTCAATGCCTCTGGTGACTTGTTATCGGCTAAGGTAAATAATCAGACGTTTGTTATAACCGCCGCTGAAGTTGCGTCTCTGTTCGACTTTCCCTATGAAGGTCTTGAACTTACCCATTCTGATGCTTGGCCTCCCCTGGACGGTATAGGACCCCTTGCGGTTCTAAAGTATTTTGACCCAAATGCGCATCTTAATACCAAGATCTCCCTTGTACTTTTGATGGTGACCATCAGTTTCTGTTTAATTTCATTCGCCGGTCTCTCCCCTAATGTACAGACGGAGACTAAATCCGCTCCCAAAACTCAGCCTAAGGGTGCTCCCAAAAAGAAAAGGGAACTCCCGTATGGTATGATGCTATTATGTGGCAGAAGAAAATTCTGTTGCGTTGCACTGAATGATTGTATGACGGATGAACTCTTGGGTCAAATGCACTTACGGATTTCTGATGACAAGTTAATTGGGTTCAAAGGAGAGGGTTATGGTGGAGCTGGAGCCGGGTCAGGTACGGTGGGTCAGAGGTACATGAGAGTAATCCGTAGTGTTCAAAAACAGGTGACATCATCAAAAGGAGAAAGACGGTCAAAATGTGACAACGCATATCAGTATGATCAGCTAAGCGTTAGTGCACCTACCGGACACAGTCATAGACATCATCGAAATAAGCACAGACTACTAAAAAGAGTACGAATATTACACCACCAGCAATAAAGGAGTCTAGCAAAATAAAGGGAGAAGGGGATCAATCAAGGCTTTGGTTTTTGTTGGAGAAGTTCGAGAATCTGGGCTAAGAGGGTGGGAATGGTGAGAAGGGGACGAAGAGCCTCTAGGAGTTCTTCCATCTCTTGGGTAACCTTCCCGAATCCACCAAGCACGAAATCAGTAAGAGTCGTCACCTGTTTTTGAACACTACGGATGCTCCCAGTACCCAACCCAACTCCAGCATAACCCTCTCCTTTGAACCCAATTAACTTGTCATCAGAAATCCGTAAGTGCATTTAACTCAAGAGTCCATCCGTCATACAATCATTCAGTGCAACGCAATAGCCATCATCCGGAGATAGAATTTTCTTCTGCCACATAATAGCATCATACCATACGGGAGTTCCCTTTTCTTTTTGGGAGCACCCTTAGGCTGAGTTTTGGGAGCGGATTTAGTCTCCGTTTGGACATCAGGGGAGAGACCGGCGAATGAAATTAAACAGATGGTCACCATCAAAAGTACCAGGGGAGATCTTGGTATTAAGATGCGCATTTGGGTCAAAATACTTTAGAACCGTAAGGGGACCTATACCGTCCGGGGGAGGCCAAGCATCAGAATAGGTAAGTTCAATACCTTCATAGGGAAAGTCGAACAGAGACGCAACTTCAGCGGCGGTTATAACAAACGTCTGATTATTTACCTTAGCCGATAACAAGTCACCAGAGGCATTGACAGCAAACCCATAAAATTGAATCAATTCAAGAATAAAGACGACATCACGTAACGTGAACATACCAGTCCATTGTTGTCGAGTGAGAATCTCCAAAAAGAAGGAGAAGACAGCATCAGACTTAGCCATTCAAGAGGATAATAGCGACCAACAAGAATGGGATGTTCAAACAACCGCAAACATTGATCGAATAAGTGTTCCGGCATACCCACAGATTTCAACTGAGCAATAACTCGATCTTTATCAATTAAGTTTGATACAGTAGCCCGAACATTCGGACCATCGTCCTCGACATCAGAGCCACCGCTTGCGCTTCAATTTTCGAGCCTTCCCTTTTGTTTCAGCTTTAGAGAGTTTCAGGATTTTATTAAGTTCCTCATCTGATTCATCACTGTTATTTTCATCCTCCGCTTCATAAATCACTTTTTCTTTCCCTTTACCGGATACACTCGGGTTTTCTACCCGTTTAGCACCAACGTCCCGTTCATTGATAGCAATCCCTTTGCCCGAGCGTCCTCTTGTAACTCATTTACCAACCGGTTTTGTGAGTGGATCAGGTACAGTAGTCGGCGACTCTTCAATTTCAGTGGGTGGCTCAGAGTTGGTTGGATGTGTGGTCTTGGAACGAGTGGAGATGATGGATGGGGAAGGGTTGGATTTTGATGTTAGAGTTTTTGATTTGGGGGCGATTTCAGGTTGGGATGTGGCGGCTATTTCAGGTTGGGATGTGGTGATTTGTGTGATGGTAGGCTCAGGTCGGGTTTTTGACATAGTAGAGGAGGGCTTAGATGAAGGTTTTGAGACGGGTTGAGGGGTGGCGGTTTTGGTGAGCTTCTTCTTCGCCATTGTCGTAGGGAAGAAGATGAAGGGAGATGGGGATTGTATTTTTTGGGAATTAGGGTTTTGTGATTTGGGAATCTGGGTTTAAATAGGTATTTGGCTGGGCAAGTGGGTTTTCGGGTTGGGCTGTTTGAGTTTCGGTAGAGTTAGGATATGGGTTTCGGGTTGGGCAATTTTGCTAGTAATAATATGCAATATTGTGTAAATTAGTAGCATCTCATAGATAATCAACTTATTACTAGTCTATATAAACAAAACCGACTAGAGTAAGGAGCATGCACGTCAACTTAAAATCACATAAATCAAATTACCAACACATAATCACGACTACTCGAATCTAGTCATTCATGAGGGAGTCAAAACTAGATCTTCATTGAACAATTTTTGTGCTCATTATTCATTTCTGTCTGAACTAGAACCGTCTAATATTAATGCTGCTTTGACTGATCCTATGGATTGATCAGCATCTGAATACCCCGTGAGAGTGAAATTGCAATCCATAGGATACCATAAATATAGGTCACAAGATTATCAAGGACTTGCCAGCATTTCTCATTAGACTTTTGAATATGGTATTCTCGTTACGTTCTCAATGGCTGCATGTTAAACTTTATGATCTTAATTATGAATGTTTCCTATTTCTACTACTATCTTTGTCTTGAAAATTCTTGGATGTTTGCAGGAAAATATTTTGATATTGAGGGGGAACGTCTTAAAAGGACTTGCCATCATCAAAGGGGGAATTTGTTGTACCTATTATATTGATGATGACAAGTCCTTCATATTTTATATCCTCTTTTATCTAATGAGAAATGCTAGATATGGTATGACAGGTTTACTAGGACGTTTCATTCTTGCTAGAAAGACGGCTGAAGCATTGTATCAAGACTTGGATGAGTGTCTAGCGAATTGTAAGAATATAAAGCTTGTGTTCACTCCTTGTGTTCGGTCTAATTGATTATGGCTTATTTTTTGACAAAGATTTCAAAATATTTTTTTCTCAAAACTGTTTTGACAAAAGATATTTTGTTTGGAAATTCCTTATTTTGTGCTAAATAATACTCCCTCCCATTTCCTATATTGTTCCCTTCTCTTTTGGACACAAGAATTAAGGGAATCAATGTGAACCACACAATACACATGACCCCACATCAAATTAATTTTGGACCATACAAAGTTGTCCAAAAAAGGAAAGAGGGAACAAAGAGGCAAGTGGATGAAAAGGGAAAGGGGAACAATATAGGAAATGGGAGGGAGTATCTTTTAGTTATGAGAGAAATTTGCTCTTAAAAAGGAATCAAATGTTACGTGCAATATAGGGGTCAAAGATTTTCTTTGATAAATCTTTTTGTTACCTAACTTATGAGTTTGTTTTGGTCAACCTTTGCAAGTATATAAGTGAAGTTCAATCACTTTGCTTAATACGAAAAAAAACACAGAGATAAAAACTGAGATTTTTGCAAAACCATCTTTCGTCATACGAGTGTGTTATTCAAAGTTCATTTTGCAAATCTTTTTATACGTGTGTTTTATTGTCTTGCAAAATTAATTAAGTCATATTCTAAGATCGTCCTTAAGTGCACAAACTCTTATATTCATAAGGACATTTTTGTTCTCCATTGTTCTAATTATTGAACCATATAAGGAGACATATTGTGTTGTGCTTTTTCATTTTGTGAGAAAGAGTTTTTGGGGTACGGGGTTGTACTCGAGTCGCACGATCGGGGTTGATCGTGGGGATTTACTTTGTAATCGGGTGGACACCTTTAGAGAGTAGGTCGAACCACGTTAACAATCGTGTGTCTCTTACTTTCTTTCGTTTTTCGTTTGCTTTATATTTCGTTTGTTTTTCATTCTGATTCACACATTTGATCAAACAAACAATACAGCACACAACTCTGATTGTCTGAACAGTCGCAGTCGCCGGCGACTTATTGTCTGATTGTCTGAACAATACAGCACAACTCTGTATTGTTTCAGAAAGAGAATCGTGAACGCTTTTCCGCTTTAAGTTTTAAAAAGGTACTTAATTCACCTCCTCCCCCTCTTAAGTCCCGGATCGATAAACTCAACACGTCTCATACAAGTCACGGAGTAACCCCAACGAATAACTGAAGAGATACCAACACTTGAGTCAGAGATAGAGCCTTCAAACCTGGGTAACATTTGTCCTATCAAGACAATCTATGCAGTTAGATCTGATGACTCCCGTTTGTACTTCCAAAACTTTTTTCTCGGAGTCTACAAGAAAGTACCTGCTCAGATGAACAAAATAATATAAATGAATTTTAGAACTTGCTCAGTTACGGAGTACATTTTATTATCTTATTACCATTTGTTACTACTTACTACTCCCTCCATTCACTTGAATTCAATACATTAGATTTTGGACAAAAGTTTTAGGACATGACAAGCATGGACAAAAGTTTTAGGAGAAGACAAGTACTCACTCCGTCCCAATCATATTTTACCTTTTATAATTTTTGTGAGGAATATTTTAATCAAAGGTAAACAAATGATTGGGACGGAGGGGGTATGTGAAAGAAGAATGGGGTCTATACTAGGCTGATCTAAAAGCATAGAAACTTTATATCCATTAAAAAGTTGGAAATTACCCTTGCTTTTTGAGGTCTTCTCTAATTTGATCGTAAAGCACGTGCAGATTATCAAAATTCGAGTTCCCACAGACGGTATGGAAATCAAAGGAGACATATCTGCATTCCAACAATCTTATTCATCACAATTTTTTTATGTTAATTATATTTGTGCAATAGTTGGGAGTAAATAAAAATAAGGGCACACAAGATGGAAATAAGCTGAAAGACATTTAAGAAATGGTGTAATACCCTCGCTACAACTTTACAAATTTACAATGACGGATTTTTCTCCTTTGTTTTTCAACAAGACTAATGATCAACCAATAACATTGTCATCTACTCCCTGATTCTTTGTTACTCCAGACAGTTAACGCTTGCTTTTAGATCAGTTTTTAAGTAATCACATGCAATTTGACTAGGCAGTCCCACATTCATTCTCCACCACACAAAACATGCCTGACAGGAAACTTAAACTATTGGATGGGATGGACTACAAAAGACTAAGTCAGCTACTTACGAAAAAAAAGAGGGAGCATATCAATATATCTACACTAAACAAACAACACCTCCAATTTGATTATAAAGTCAGAATTGTTACTGTCAGACACTCAGACGTGCAGCAATGTGACTATAAGCTCAGAAGAGAAGCAAATTCTTATAACACAATCATAAATGATGTATGATGTACTAATATGCACAAAGCACAAAAGCACTATCACATAAGGTCATGGCCTCATTAGCGTGTGCACATTGAGAATTTACATAGAACATGTGATTTATACCTAAGTTACCCTATAGGGCCTATACAATGCAGCTGAGAAAGTCACCTCACATTTGGCAGGTTTTGCATCTCCGCAGCATATGCACTGCTGAGATTCCCTTCATCGCCATCCTGAAACAGTAACAGAAAGCTAAAAAAACTGTCATTCACAGTCATAAATATGTACTACCAGAAAATTAAGTTATGTTTTACGTCCAAAAACTCAAAAACAAAGTGGATTATTGTGATTACAAAAAAAAAA
>JAGPOY010004844.1:0-11535 GCA_018983105.1 Silene uniflora | reverse complement strand
ACACTGAGCTGAGCGACCTTAGCTTGGCTATCCGTTTCAAGAAGGGCTTGCATTTTAAGATTTTGGAGAAGCTACCGGCTGGAACTTTGACGGATCTGACTGAGGTCTATGAGCGAGCTGGGCATGTTGAGCGGATTATTGACATGTCCAAAGAGGCTAGAGAGTGAACTACGGAGAAGAGGAAGGCGGAGAGTGAGGGTAATGGCCAGGGTAATCCCAAGAGGGGTGGCTATACCCAAACTCGAGGATATTCTAGGGACCTAGCTACGGTGGCGGATTCCGTAGTAGAGGTGGCCGCACATCTAGCGAGTCAACTCCTTTGACTTGCTACAACTGTGGCAAGATAGGGCACCGATGCTTCGAGTGTCGTGGTCCGGGTGGAGGAGCTCACCAGCGGAGATCGTATCAGGGGAATTTCTCTCAGGTACCGACTCAGAGCGCGGCTAGCAATAAGCCAGCTGGGTCGTGGTACAATCAGAATGGGCAGAATGGTAATGGAGGAGGATCTTACCAGCGTCAGGCTACTACAGGGAATCGGGCAGCGCCTGCAAAGCCGACTATATCTGCAGCTACGGTGCAAGGAGGGGGTCCAGCAAAGAGTAGTGGCAAACTATTCATGATGGAGAAACAGACAGCTGTGGAGGATGCGCAAGTTGTCACTGGTACTTTTTCCATTCACAACACCCCGTCTTTTGTTTTGTTTGATTTCGGGGCAACCTATTCTTTTGTTTCTAAGAGTCATGCAAAGAGTATGGGATTGGGAGAATATGTGATAGTAAAAGATGATGTCTTTTTACCTTCTGGGGAGTCCGTGTCCTATAATAGGAAGTATAAGGATGTGTTGATGTATATAGGAGAGACGAACTTCCCAATAGACCTGTTAGAGTTTCCATTAGATGGTTTTGAGGTCATTGTCGGAATGGATTGGATGGGTAGACACAAAGCTAAGATAGATTGTCATCAGAAGAAGGTGACATTGAGGGGCCCTAAAGGGAAAAGTGTGTCTTACCGCAGGTTTGTTGTAACACCCAAGTTTCAGTTGATTGCAGCGATGACCCTGAAATCTTATCTACGGAAGGGATGTCCTATAATACTTTGTCACATTCGGGATAACCGATCCGAAGTGTTAGTAGCATCGGAGATACCAATCGTGGGAGAGTTTGTGGATGTCTTTCCTGAAGAGATACCGGGTTTACCACCAAAGAGAGATATCGATTTCACAATCGACTTGAAGCCGGGAACCGGGCCGATTTCTAAAGCCCTATACCGTATGGCGCCAAGGGAACTGGAGGAGTTGAAGAAACAATTGGAGGACCTGCTCAATAAGGGATATATTCGACCGAGTGTATCGCCTTGGGGAGCACCGATTCTGTTTGTCAAGAAGAAGGATGGTAGCATGAGGTTGTACATTGATTACCGCGAGCTGAATCAGGTAATCGTGAAGAATAAGTATCCGTTGCCGAGGATTGACGACCTGTTTGATCAGCTTAGTGGAGCCGGAGTGTTTTCAAAGATTGACCTGAGATCGGGCTACCATCAGTTGAGGATTAGTGACGACGATGTACCTAAGACGGCTTTTCGATCGAGGTATGGTCACTATGAGTACGTAGTGATGCCTTTCGGGTTGACTAATGCACCGGCAGTGTTTATGGATTTGATGAACCGGATTTTCAGTGAGTTCTTGGATCAATTTGTTGTGGTGTTCATCGACGACATTTTGATCTATTCTAAGACAAAGGAAGAGCATGAGGAGCATTTGAGGTTAGTTTTGCAAAAGCTGCGTGACAACAACCTCTATGCTAAGCTGTCGAAGTGTGAGTTTTGGCTCGACAAAGTGGATTTTCTGGGTCACATAATTTCAAAGGAGGGTGTTTCGGTTGATCCAAGCAAGGTTTCGGCAGTGTCGAACTCGGAAGCACCGAAAAATGTGGCAGATGTTCGGAGTTTCTTGGGTTTGGCGGGTTACTATCGAAGGTTTGTGAAAGATTTTTCATCGATTGCGAGACCGTTAACCGCATTGATGAGGAAGGATAACAATTTCCTGGGATGAGGACTGTGAGACCGCGTTTCAAACTCTGAAGGAGCGTTTAACCACAGCTCCTGTCATAGCATTACCGGATGGATGCGAGAATTTCGAGGTTTACACCGACGCCTCCAAGAGGGGATATGTATGTGTATTGATGTAGAATGGGAAGGTGATAGCTTATGCCTCGAGACAGCTCAAGTCATATGAGGAGAACTACCCAACTCATGATTTGGAACTGGGTGCCGTTGTTTTTGCTCTCAAAATCTGGAGACATTACCTTTATGGGGCAACCTTTAAGGTGTTTTCGGACCACAAGTGTTTGAAGTACATTCACACCCAAAAGGAACTGAATATGAGACAAAGGAGATGGATGAAGCTGATTAATGATTACGACATGCAGATCTTAAATCACGAGGGGAAGGCCAATGTGGTGGCCGACGCATTAAGCAGAAAGAGTGTGCACTCCTTGTGTGCACAATTATCGTTGATACAGCTAAGATACGAGGTGAGGAAGATGGGTATTCATATGATCCGAAAAGGGGATGCGATTAGTGATTTGACGATTGAGCCTGATCTTTATCGAGAAATTCGGGAGAAACAATTGCTTGATTCTAAGATTCATTGGGTGGAAGGAGAAGCTGAAGGATGTGGAGAACTCGAGATTTACCATTCATGGGGATGGAAGCCTTCGTTTCGATGGACAATGGTGTGTGCCTAGCGATGCCGAAATGAGGAAAGCAATTATGACTGAAGCTCATTGTACTCCTTATTCAGTGCATCCGGGCGGTGACAAATTGTACCGAGATTTGAGAAAGACCTTTTAGTGGCCGGGAATGAAGAAGGAAATTGCTGAGTTTGTGGCTATATGTTTGACTTGCCAGCGAGTCAAGGGTGAACAACGGAGACCGCAACGACTAGTGCAATCACTAGAGGTACCAAAATGGAAGTGGGAATCTATATCCATGGACTTTATTGTGGGGTTACCAAGGACTCCGCAGGGTAATAACATGATCTAGGTTATTATGGACCGACTGACGAAGTTAGCTCACTTTATTCCCATGAAGGATACTTGGAGCAAAGTGATGTCAGTCGTTTATACACCAAAAATAAAACCTAAGAACTACTAACGGAAGCTAGTGGTAAATAGGGTCGATCCCACAGAGAGGCAGACTATTTCTATTTATGTGATTTTCTGTCAGCCACAATAATTGGGGGTTTTGAATTTTGTTTATCTAAACTAAAGATTAAAAGAGAAGTAAAACTAAATTAAATCAGAGACAGAGGGGAGCATGCAAGGGGTTCGGTCCACCGTGTCTTCTACAGCTAGGGTTTATTTGGTCGGTCAGTTCGTTGGTAGGAAGGACTGGGTTGTCACCTTTCGGTCCTTAAACCCGACTATATCTTTCGATCTAAAGTCGTCATAAGGTCAATCTTACTTAACTTTCATCCTCATAAGATTTTACTTATTACAATTAAACAAGCCTTACCATACCAATCTTTCGATCTAGGTCGGGGGTTAACTACGCGTACGGTCTCCTGCGTGCACTCATTCAACCGAAACAACAATTGAAGTGTTTAACTCTAATTCCTACCTAAAACTGTCCTAACATGTTATACCCTAGCATGCATCAACACGGCTTCCCTCATCCTCGCATACTAGAGAATTAGCTACGCATACTAATATTAATAACGAAGATGATTAATGAAAACATACTAAACGATAACATAACACGAATAAAGTGAAAAACTAAAGGAAAGAATAGTACGATTTCGTGAAATCCGGCGTGAAAAACGTAGGGTTCCAGCTTCCAAATCAAACGTAAACCGTAAAGGAAAAGAGAAGAAAAAGGAAGAAAATATTATTGAAAGATTAAAGGAACGGCAAAAGTTTAATAAAACTGATGATAAAAGTTCACGTCTAAATCTGAAGACTCGACATGCTTTTATAGTAAAGCATGTACGTCTTTTATTCAACTATGGACTTTCCTAATCGTAGCTAACCCTAATATCCTCTCGACTGAGTACTTTAACATTCTCGATCAAGGTATTATCTCCAGCAGTCTGCTCGAACGAAGAGTGAGGCTTCTCGTTCGAGACCTTCTCCTTGCAGCTTCCTCGATCGAACACAAGACAGTTCGATCGAGACTTTCTACTCCTCGAGTCCTCTCAATCGAGCACATGACAGCTCGATCGAGGCTTTTCTGCTCGTCAAGTCTACTAGGTCCTCGTCGACTTGGGTATTCATTTGGTCGACGACAGGTTCCCATGCTTGAGTATCCTCTTTTGTGTGTCCATCTCTTAAAATGCATCTTTCAGGCCAGAAACGCTTGGTTTTGGCTACATTCCTGCTTGTACCTGCAAGATAGCAATACAAACGCAAAGTAGTATATTCGGGGCATAAAGCGATATAAAACCACTTATAACTACAGAAATACGTGCCAAAAGGGACTGTAAAAGTCTATATAAAATGCACGTATCAAACTTCCCCAAACCAAACCTTTGCTTGCCCTCAAGCAAACTATGCAACTAAGGACTTAATGGAAAGGAATAAACTCAGAGCTACTACTAATCATTGCCAAACCGTTTTAATGCACTGCAAATTTATACATATCATGAAACAATATTGGACGTTTGACCTTGCAAGACTCTTTTATTTCGGACTCTCCCGGATCACTCTTCTCTCAACACGGCAAATGGTAAGATTTATATGTAAAGAAGAGAAAGAAGAAGTTTATAGTCTCTCACCTAGACTACGACCATCAAGTCATGCATGCTTGACTAGCATGAGTAAAGATTCGAACACCGTACACATGCATACCGTTATCAATTTCAATCACATGCCGAACTTTGCAAAATTTTGGATATGTGAGGCTAAGTGGGTAAGAAGGGGCAAAACATATTATGGAAATGTGGGGGTATAAGCCAAGCTAGTACCTAACAAACCATGAGAAAACGTATCCCGTTCTTCCGACTCTAGAGTGAACACAATGCCTTTGAAATAATAGGCATACAACACATTATCCCAAAATAAACACCTCCTCACAGTTTTAATAAGCACATGAGGTGTTTTCGACTCAGCAATTTTTTTTTTTATTTTCTTTTTCATTTTCTTTTCGGCTGTAAATAGAACCTCTCGATCGAACTTATAAAGGTTTTCGATCGAGCACTTTTCCAACTGGTATTCCCTTCTATCGAGAGAAAGGTTCTCGACAAGGGGTCTTTTAGCACACGACTCGATCGAGCATTTGAAGCTTCTCGATCGAGTACTTTAAACAACATAGTCCACTCGATCGAACAATGAAGCTCTCGACCGAGCACTTTTCTCATTAATACTCACTCCATGATTTTCGAGACGAACCAAAACTGATACAAATGATATTTTCCTCAAACACTACCTAACTTGGCACAATGGTAGGCTAAGTATGGGATGTAGTTAAGGGCAACAGGCAGATTTGGCTTTAATGTGGAGTTAATGGGGTAAAACGAGTAAAAGGGGAATTGCAAAAGTTCGTTAAACATGTAACATCAACTTCAAACAGATGCATGCAGGCAATAAGCAATCAAGACTCATACACGTGCAAAACATGAAATGAAGGGAGTACTACTCACAATCCTAAAATTAACCGGTCATGGATGTCACCGGTTTTAAGGCTCTAATATCTCAGAAAGTTTAAGTCGCTTGCCAAAATTTAAGAGTCAAGTCTAATTATCCAATAAATATTTCACGACAAAATTTGAATGACAAGGAATGGCATATTATGACTAAGTAACGCATTGTCATCATTGAAAATTCCTTTCCGACTCGATTAAATGCAAAAATAAACGTGATAAAAATTTTTAATTTTTTTATGATTTTTAATAAGATGCAATATATAAAAATAAACGTGAAAGCAAAAACGAATGCAGACGCAAAAGGACGCATGATACCCTCCCCAAACCAAATTGGACAATGTCCTCATTGGTCGAACAACCAACAGCAGTAAAACAGGGGACGGAGGTCACAACCCTAGTACATGTTCCTAAAAGCATAATTAAGAAAAAGATGCAAAACACAAAAGAAGGGGGTAACTCACAAAAGGTGCGGCTTCCCCAAACCAAAGCTCGAAACACCGGGAAGCACGAATCACATTTGCAATGGCCGCAGTGCTCCCCAAGATCGGCTTTTGAATGTCTTTGACTGGTATGGGCGACTTAATCTCTTCTTGTCGCCTTCAGTCTCTTGCGCGTCGGCCTGGCATTTCCATTAGTCCGATCGCCCGAAATTAAGATCGCCTCGAACAGAGACAAATCATATGTAAGATGAACTCGTTCGAGATCTTTCCTCCCCAAACCAAACCGTACAATGTCCTCGAAGATAGCGGCAACGGCCGCACCGTAGAAGAACGGTGCCATACCTGAGACGACATGCACAGTAAAACCGATTAAACAATATCAAAATGTCAAAACAGAGGCATCCTATCCTAAATCACCATACGGGTGGAAGGGGGAATCTAATAAAAACAATAAAAACATTCAAATAGAACCATAGTAGACTACCCATAATCAAAATAAGATCGATCAAAGCAATAATCATGAAAAATCCGAGATAATCGTACCTTAAAAACCCTAATTTCCGATCAAAAGCGTTTAAAAATAACAGGGTAAGGCGCGAAATCCAAAGGGGATTCGATTGATCTTGAAAATAAATAAATGGGTAAGTAGTTGTGGGATTTTTATTGGGCAGACAGGGGGATTTTGTCAGGGTAGGTTGGTCGGGAATAATAAAAGAAGAAAGAAGAAGATAGAAGGTTAGAGAAAGTGACAAAACCGAGGGAGTGAACTCCCTATTTATAACCGCGGGGGTCACTCGACGAGGAGAATTCCTCTCGATCGAGGACATGTGGCATAGATCCTCTCGATCGAGCAAATATTACCTCTCGATCGAGAAGTGGCTGTCCTTCAAACTTCTTTTTACTCGAACGAGAACTGAGTCTCTCGTTCGAGTTCTTCCTTTTTACCAAACCCCTTGATCGAGAATTTGTCCATTCG
The DNA here is from genome assembly GCA_018983105.1 of Silene uniflora. Lineage (NCBI taxonomy): Eukaryota > Viridiplantae > Streptophyta > Magnoliopsida > Caryophyllales > Caryophyllaceae > Silene > Silene uniflora. Next base: position 4,481 of record JAGPOY010004844.1, on the reverse strand, counting down.
ATCGAGGTGTTTCCTCTCATTAAGCTTTTCCTGCAAAATTAATAATAAGAATATCCCAATACCCCAATATTAACCATAGTCAAAAATAATACCTAGCTACGCTAAGAAACATAAGTCTATAGTCTATAATCCTAAAAAAAACGAAATTAAAGCACACGAAGTCTAAAAAAAAATATATTTAGTCTATTACAAGGTGCACGGGGTTGCAAACCCGGCTAATAGTCAAATAAGTGTTTTAGGCCCACACTAGGCCTCTGACTCGCGGAATTCGCTTCCGCACTTGTGAGCTCCTCTTTTCCACGCCATGCATAGGGCACATCATCTTCTAGTTTCAAGCCCTTAGAAGCGGTCCGTCTTGCCTTGTCATTGCCATCTTTCCTAGCTTCAGCATTGGAGCTACAATTGTCACGAGTAAGCGACAATGCTCCCCATCCAGGCCTTGTGCAGTTAACAACCATAGCACTTTCCTCCCTTTCGCTCTCATCCCGAGGCGGAGGTGTTAGTGTAGCAACAGGCAAATCAATAGTAGGAATAGGCAACTCAACACTAGGGGGCGTCTCCAAATCAATTGCCAAAATGGCATCACATTCAAAAATACGCATAGACCCTTTATGAGTGGCAGGTTTGGCAAATACTAACTCCTCCCCACCGACATGAAACGTTAAAGTACGTAACCCGACATCTATAATTGCTTGCGATGTATGCAAGAATGGTCGTCCCAAAATAATGGGAGTGTGAGTGTCTTCGGGTATATCTAACACAATGAAGTCTACAGGAATAAAGAATCGTCCTATTTGTACAGGAACATCCTCTATAACTCCTAAAGGTCCCGTTAGGGTACGATCAGCCATTTGGACTGACATGTCGGTATATTGGTAGTCAGTAAATCCTAACTTCTTCGCTAAGGACACAGGCATGACACTGACACCGGCTCCTAGGTCACATAATGCATTATCAATAAATTGAAGACCTATATGGCATGGTATAGAAAAACTTCCTAGGTCACATAACAATCCTCAGTCAAAGCAACAGTCTCAACCACATTAGCATTACGCCTACGCATTAAAATTTCCTTCATAAATTTAAGATAGGAAGGTACCTTTCTCACAAGATCTAGGAACGGGATAGAAACATTTTAGTTCTGCACAATTTGCCCAAATCGTGCAAATTCAGGTTCCGTTGTCTTCGCTTTCTTCAAGCGTGCTGGAAATGGGACATGCTCGTCAGGTACTCCCTTATGCGTATAACGTATCAAGGCATTATTCAGCATTCTCTTGTTCATAGGCCTCGATTGACCATTTTCCTCTTCAGAATCCTTCGATCGACCAGCAGCATGCGATCGAACATCTGAATCATTCGATCGAGAATCCTCATCAGCGTCCTTTCTCGATCGAACCCTGGTGTTATTCGAACGAGAGCCTTCATCAGCATCCTCTCTCGGTCGAACTACAGCTTCAACAGCTACTCTCGATCGAGTGACAGCATGTCCTCGATCGATCTCTCTCTCTTCAGAATCCCTCGATCGATCTATAACTTCTCTTCGATCGAGCAGATTATCAGCATCAGCAGCAGCAGTCTTGGTATTCGTGCCAGAAGCACCATAAGCAGCATTACTCCTTCCGGAATATGACGTCCCACTTCTCAGTGTGATCATATGAAACGTCTTCTTTCTTGGTTCAGATTGGGAAGGCAGCTGTCCTGGTTGCCTCGCAAATTGATTAGCAGCAAGTTGAGCAATCTGGGACTCAAGTATCTTGATCGTAGCACTTTTAGCTTGATCCGCCTTGTTCATCTGAGTGGCTAGAGCCTGAATCATTGACTTAAGCTCTCCCATCCCTGAAATTCCTCCAGATGAAGAATTATCTGGCTGCGGTGCGGCAAACTGGGGCGGCTTCTGGTAATTCTGCCTATGCGGTGGCACATAAGCTTGTTGCTGAGGCGGAGTGGGAGTCGGTTTGAGAACGTTCTGACTTGACTATCTCAAATTAGGGTGTACGTACCCTTGTTGGTAGCCTCCTCCTTGACGGTATTGTTGAAACGACTAAACTTGCTCGTTCTCGGCAAAGCAATCTATGGCAGCATGGCCTGGCTCACCACATTGTTCACAAATGACGGCTTCTTCTTTTTGCAGTAAGCGAACCGTATGCTAGCTTCCAAAGGAATTACCCTCCATTTTGTCCATTCGAGCTAGCAATTTCTCGAACTTTTCATCGAGCCCTTCAGCTTCAATATTGGCTACGGTGCGCGTACCACTTCTCGGATTGCCATACTCAGTTGTGTGAGTAGCCATCTCTTCAATTAACTTCCAGCCCTTGTCGTCATCGACCTCACGCTGGAAACGACCTTTGGCAGCGGAATCCAATATAGCACGGTGGTCATCGAACAACCCGTTGTAAAACTGGTTGCAAATAAACCACGGTTCAAAGCCATGGTGAGGAACAGCTCTCACATAACTCTTGAATCGATTCCAAGCTTCGAACAAACTCTCTTGACCGCCCTGCTTAAAGTTCGTAATCTTGGCTCTTAAAGCGTTAGTCCTTTGTGGGGGAAAGAACTTCTTGTAAAACGCCAAAGCTAGCGTAGTCGAATCCGTAATCCCCGCTGCAGTTCGGTCCAAATCTCCCAACCATTCTCGAGCGTTATCAGTCAAGGAAAAAGGAAACAGGACTTCCTTAATCCGGTCCAGAGTGACTCCCTTCCTGGCAGGAATCGAGGAATACTAATCAGCGAACCTCTCCATATGCTTTCGTGGATCTTCACCCGGAACGCCACGGTATTGATTCTTCTCGACCATAGTAATGTAGGATGGTCGGATATCAAACGTACTTCCATCATCACCCGTGGACAAGTTGAACCCTTTCGGAATAAACTCCGCCGTAGGCTCTGAATGACTCGCGATGTTTGGCATCTTGACTAGAACAAGAACTTCAACGACAATAGGAACTTCTTCGTTAGAACTAGCACTCTCGCTGTCAGAAGTACTCAAGCCTTTTTCCTGACGAATTCTTGCTAATTCTCTTTTCTTGCGTAGGAAGGTACGTTCAGGTTCTGGATTGGCCTCAACCAATTCTCCCTTACTAGACCTGGGCATACACAACTAAAAAGATAATTAGTAAGAACAGTGTTAAGGAATTTAGAATTCCTTAAGACAAAGACAGAAAAACTAACAAAAATAAAAATAAATTGCCTCCCCGGCAACGGCGCCAAAATTTGATGTCAGTCGTTTATACACCAAAAATAAAACCTAAGAACTACTAACGGAAGCTAGTGGTAAATAGGGTCGATCCCACAGAGAGGCAGACTATTTCTATTTATGTGATTTTCTGTCAGCCACAATAATTGGGGGTTTTGAATTTTGTTTATCTAAACTAAAGATTAAAAGAGAAGTAAAACTAAATTAAATCAGAGAAAGAGGGGAGCATGCAAGGGGTTCGGTCCACCGTGTCTTCTACAACTAGGGTTTATTTGGTCGGTCAGTTCGTTGGTAGGAAGGACTGGGTTGTCACCTTTCGGTCCTTAAACCCGACTATATCTTTCGATCTAAAGTCGTCCTAAGGTCAATCTTATTACTTAACTTTCATCCTCATAAGATTTTACTTATTACAATTAAACAAGCCTTACCCTACCAATCTTTCGATCTAGGTCGGGGGTTAACTACGCGTACGGTCTCCTGCGTGCACTCATTCAACCGAAACAACAATTGAACTGTTTAACTCTAATTCCTACCTAAAACTGTCCTAACATGTTATACCCTAGCATGCATCAACACGGATTCCCTCATCCTCACATACTAGAGAATTAGCTACGCATACTAATATTAATAACGAAGATGATTAACGAAAACATACTAAACGATAACATAACACAAAAAAAGTGAAAAACTAAAGGAAAGAATAGTACGATTTCGTGAAATCCGGCGTGAAGAACGTAGGGTTCCAGCTTCCAAATCAAACGTAAACCGTAAAGGAAAAGTGAAGAAAAAGGAAGAAAATATTATTGAAAGATTAAAGGAACGGCAAAAGTTTAATAAAACTGATGATAAAAGTTCACGTCTAAATCTGAAGACTCGACATGCTTTTATAGTAAAGCATGTACGTCTTTTATTCAACTATGGACTTTCCTAATCGTAGCTAACCCTAATATCCTCTCGACCGAGTACTTTAACATTCTCGATCAAGGTATTATCTCCAGCAGTCTGCTCGAACGAAGAATGAGGCTTCTCGTTCGAGACCTTCTCCTTGCAGCTTCCTCGATCGAACACAGGACAGTTCGATCGAGACTTTCTACTCCTCGAGTCCTCTCAATCGAGCACATGACAGCTCGATCGAGGCTTTTCTGCTCGTCCAGTCTACTATGTCCTCGTCGACTTGGGTATTCGTTTGGTCGACGACAGGTTCCCATGCTTGAGTATCCTCTTTTGTGTGTCCATCTCTTAAAATGCATCTTTCAGGCCAGATACGCTTGGTTTTGGCTACATTCCT
>JAGPOY010004843.1:0-11535 GCA_018983105.1 Silene uniflora | reverse complement strand
ACTTGCATTTTTACTTCCATAGGGGAATTACACTAGAAGCCAACTCAATGTCTCAAATACATCATCGTTCACCCGAATAGTATTGGTCGAAGGTGGTGTTCTAGTCGAACACATACTTCAGAAAACTAAAGCTTCACGTATATGCCATGACACCGATCATATTAATATAGCTCTCAATTCTCGCTAAGAAATAAGTTGGTTGTATATTCACAATCTTGCAGAGAGTTTCAACTTTTCACTACCATGCAACCAGTTTTGCATTTTTAGCTCCTGAGATCATACATGACCATATCCTTCAGAAAGCTACACCACCTTAACTTCACATTCAAGTACTGTAAAACTCAAATGAAGAGATGTCGTGTGATATTCAGTAACGTTTTTTTCCTATATTTAACATACTCTCAGATACTCTGTCCATCCATTTTTAATCTTCACGGTACATTGGGCACAAAGTTTAAGGGCTTAAGGAATATGTTGGTGAAAAATGAAAGCTAAGATGTGGGGTCGAAATAATAATAGCCACAAAAAAACAGACAGAAGAGAAAAGATTCCAAGTGTAAAAAGTTTAAAGATAGACAGCCAAAAAAGGAAATAAAATAGTTTAAAAGTGGATGGAGGAAGTACAATTTATAGCTAGTAACACAATTGCGGGGAGCATGCATAGAAGGTATTGAAAGATGAACAAATTCCTCTCAGAATATAATCCCCCCATCAGAGAATAATGAAAATGAAGAATCTGATGCTCTGGCTAGAGCTAGATAGTTTTACCTGAAGCACAGCATCAACCATCTTTCGGGCATTTACCCTGGACGAGTCAACAATTTCGTAAACTTGGGAGCCTGTCTCCTGAGAATCAGGTGGCAAGCAATTGAGAGGGGTAACAATGTTGCCACGATGCTCTAAAATTGACATCGGCTTATGCCCAGTCAGTCCAGAGTTCCCTTGATAAGTATTACGCTGTCGTAAGCATAATAAAGCTGCCGAAACCTACAGAACAATGGAACAGAGATCAGAAAAACCGCTATGTTTGCAGGACACAATTTGATATGATGCAAGTACATAACTACAGAGCTAACTTGCAACTGACATATCTCTTTGACGGAGTAATAATGTAATTCAGGGAAAATGTATGTACATAACCAAATAACATGCCTGATCCAAAATCTCATTTAATTGCACAAGCACAGCCGCATATTGCTTCTTGAAAGAATCTACGCTTTTAAGAGCGCTATTTTCCGAAACATCGTCATTCATGCGTTTCAATTCATTCACCAGTGCATTCTGCAAAACACAATAGCATAATTAAGCAACAATGGATTGGCAAAGAGAAACGCGACAATAAGTTAATAAAGTTAAAAGTTAATTTCACAAGTTAGATTAGACCAATTAAGAGCTTGGAAAGGGAGGAAAGGGGAGGGGAGAATGAAATAGTTGAGTTTTCCTCAAAATCTTTCCTATGTTGGAAGGGTTCCATTTTGCCTTGGAAAAGGTAAAATGGATGCGTCAATCTTCCTCCCTCTCAATTTCCCTCCGAGGCTTTTTGCTAACTAAACAAGGAAAACTGACCCTCTATCTCCCTCCCACCCTTTCCCTCCAAACTCCACTATCCAAACAATCCCGAATGGTTGAATTGATGACATGGCAAGATGGCGTGGTTGCCCACATGTCCCCTGACACACAAAATCAAACTTCATAGCGAAATAATTGTGCTGGCAAACTCTTCAATAGGACAGCTTTGGCAAGGAAGTCATCAGAATAATTCTAAAACAAATTTAAGTAACAACTTTGTGGTAACATCCTTACATATATACCTTTTTATCGAGAGCACGCGTCAATTCTGCTAAAGCACGGATATCAGCCTCCTTTGCTTGTATCTGGGACAGAGCAGACTGCTTATAAGTAATTGCTTGCTGAGGGCTGACAAGTTCACTATGCCCTACCTTACAATGTGCATTTGGACTTACAAAACCCTCCTTGGCACAAGAAAAAAATAATAAAAAGAGTTAGTGCAATGCAGCTTTACATACATATATATTAAACATATAAGGCAACTAGGACTTCAACACCTAGAAGAGTTGTCAAACTAGCTGCAGTCCAGAATGTACCACCTACATGAGTATCATCATCCATAAGTGGCCTAAGAAGAAAAGGAACATACATGATACATCTACATCACTTACTGCATTCACACCAGCGGCAAGCGTACGGTGATGGTTTTGTAGCAAAGTACAAGTCAACATTCTATTTTAACTATACCAACGCAGACGCCTGCCGCATTTTCACTTAGATAACATCCGTGACATGACACTTCTACTCCAAAACATTGCAGATTGTTCTAAAAGAGGTCATAAATTAAAGTAACGGTATTATGACTTGTCGTAAAGGGAATGGAATGGAGGTAATGGGAAGGGGTCAGCTCCCCTCTAATTTTCTCATACTCCTGTATTGTCAATATGTCATTACCACTTAGCAAGGTTGCATTCAAGGAAACAAAGAATTCATTAACAGTTTAACACCATCATTTTTTGTACGTAGGATCTTGGTTGTAGTTTCCCCAATCTGAAGATTAGTTTATATTACCGTCAATTATTTATAAATATCGAACAAACTATAAAGGTGCAGAAGGATTAAGATAGTTCATGCACTTCATAAAAAGAACAAAATGATTAAAATGTTTGACATACCAAAATACATTATTTCCTGCCAGATTAGTTTACTTACTAACTTACTGATGCAGAAAAATATCAATTATGGAAGGATGAATATATTGACATTGGCTCTACGCATTCAATTCACAAGTTATATATGAAACAGGAAGCCTCAAAAGATACCAAATAACTTATAGTAGTAGTTTCACGCATCTAGGGTTAACCAATGATAAAATTTCTACTGTTCAGTTTTATTGAGAATACAGAGGTTATAAACTTTTTAAAGAGAATCCAATCATAAGACCAGCGTAATCAATTTACCTTTGAGTGCTTTGACATATTGTTTGTAAGAAAACCAGGAGAGACATCTGAGGCACCATCAACAGTTTCCACCTTATGGCTCAGAGTAATTTTACCGAAATCTTCCTTCATCCTATCATCTGATCTTTCAGCAACATTGAACTGCTTTAAAGCTTCGTACAGCTTATCCACGACAATATTGTGTCTCTTTAGAGATGTGGGCATATTTTCCAAAGGATTTAAGGGCATGCAATCAATGTCCTGGATGATTCGATAGGCAGTTAAAACTTTTCAATTTCCAATCACCCAACATTATCGATTAGAAGAACAAAAAAAAGAAAAATTTCAATTGAAAAATTCAAAATTTAGCTGCTGACGATGAACAGCCATATAAAGTACCTTAACAAATTCAACTCCAAGATCAGGCTTATCAAACTGGACCCGGCATCTATTGTGATCTACCGTCAATATACTTCCGTTGTGAACCTCTCTTGTTTGAGGATGAATAGAAATAACACGCTGGCCCACGGTTAAAGGGCGAGCTAAGTCTGCTGGTAGTCCTTCTCTTTTGCCCATACTCAGTTCAGTGTAGTGGTGCCTAACGGATTCACGGTAGTAATTGAGTTTTTCCTTTTCTTCATTCAGAAATTGCTCTGAAAACCTCCGTGGTTTTCCCAATGAGCTGCATCAAAACCAGATCGCTCTAATTTTATTTGATATCGCATGTACCGCAAGTTAACAGTGTGCAAAAAATGCAAAGGTACCACTTACATGGAATATTTGCTTGCTAAACAGAAGTATGTGTAACGTAAGATACAACCTACAGGTATACTAAAGACTTCTGAATACAACTATACAATACAGCCCTAATGAAGCTATTGGCAATCACTGGGAAAGTACCAGCCAAAAAGCATAGACTACTACAAACAAATATTTTTCAACAGGGACTCAAAGACATAACCAGAAACTGTGCACTGAGATATTATCTCATTTTCAAACAAAACATATAGCCAGGTGCTTGTATTCCTTCCGAAGCGAACCCGGACTAACGCATCTAATAAAAGGCCAGCAGGCCCTTTGCGCCCTCATAATTGCAAGGAGTTGATTCTAAGGCTTAGTTTAAGTCCATATAGAGCCAAGGAATATATATAAATTTCACATCTGACAACTATCCATCACATTAGACCCATCAAAATACAAGAAAGGTATTGAGATTCAAAACCAATTATAAAATTTGGTTGGCTACCATGAAGTGCAATATGAAACCTGATTCAATAGGAACAAAATTTTAGAACAATACCACCCCTGTAAATGACAGGTAATGGACTAATGTAGTCGGATTGTGCACACGCTATACTCTATCTGAACAGCACGAAGAGGTTGGTTCCCGTGATCCAAAATTGCGCCGAGATGATTGCTACTATTAATTGCAGTTTGTAAGGGTTAAAAGTTGTCATAAATTAGAATACTTTCAAGGAATTGCGGGGGGAAAAAAAGAACTGCATAAAGTACCTTCTAATGACTCCCCACTCAACACGAGTTAGCCTTGGGACATGACCCAGCCCCACATGATACAGGTACTCGACAAACTCACTCTTGGCAAACCAGGGGTAGTCAATTGCACTGTAAAACCACTCACAGACACACCATCGTCTTACACGGTAATTTGATAGACAATTGGTAAGCTTCTCCTGCAATCACAGAAACCAGTACTAAATAAGCAGCTCTACAACCACCCTAAGAGCTCGACTACTAAAAACCTCTTTACAAAGTGTTTTACCTTGAAACGATCAATATTATCAAGGCTAAATAGTCTCGATGCATTAGATTTGTCATTAACTAAAGTCTCCAGGTTCTTGAGATCTCTGGAATTCCTGTTAATATGTTCTTTGTTCAATTTACGTCTGCTTCTAGATTTGGTTAGCGAACTGTTATTGATATTTACAGGAGCCTGCATAGGCGATACTGCCTGATCATCTCCTTCCTTCTTAATATCAGTACTTGAAGAACAATGTTCTGAACTTTTCACTAACTGCCCGAGATATTGACGAGAAGCATTTTGAGATGAACGTCTACTTTTTGTAAGTGGCTTGATCCCCTGTTCTAAAAGCTATAAGCAAGAAAAGAAACACAAATAAATACAAGTTACAGCTTATAGAAATAAAATGGCAATTTGGCCACCGCAAACAAGAGAGGGCGTTTAGTAACAGCTCAAAATCCTCATTCGGTTATAACGAATTGTGCGAGACTCGAAAGGTCATACTCATGACCGATTGTCGAGTGCCACACATAGTTATGACAAGTTTCAAAAATGTTACTTCAAGATGAAGAAAATATTGACAATTTCTTACCTCTTTCTGTGTAAAGCTTTCAACAGCGTCCGCTTTAACATCTGTCGCTGATGTCTGCTAAGATAAATAATTAGCCAGTCGATTTAGAAATAACAAGTGAACAGGAAAAATCACAATCAGAAATTAATAAACCATCAGGTGAACTAACTTTAAGCACAGAGGACTTTTGTTTTCGTCTCCGGATGCCTGGATCTTTTATTTCCTCTATGAGCCTTGAATCAGGAGCTGAGAATTTCCCACATTTCACAGTTTTAGACTCCAAAATTTCAGTGTTGTGAGCAGATTGATCTCTTTTATTCTTAGATGGTGATGCTCGTTGTTTTGTCCTAGCAATAACTATTTTTTGTGGCCTGGACTGGGTAATATCACTCTCCTTTCCTTCCCTGAACGGCATAGTCGATTCTGAAGAGACAATTAAACAGATTAGTAATAGATATTAAGTAACACATCAGTTAGTAAGTAATGCTCAGAATCTCTAGGGACTGACTAGTAAAAAATCGATACTGTAGTCAAGAGAACACCTTGTATTTATATTACTACACATTCAGAACCTTGAATTGATATAATAAAATAAAATTACTGGAGCCAGCTTTTTAAAACTAAGGATATAGTTCCCACTGTCAGATTAGGAAACAGTCAACTATTGTGGGAAAAAACAATACGAAAATGTTCCCAATCTTTATGAGACAGCAGGAACGAAAAAGTATAAAGAAGCAGACATATTTTTACATAGTACATTCAAAATCAGAGGAATATTATGATTGTTAATGAATCTTAGACACATAAGTTTATCTCTCTCAGTTACGAAAAAATAAAATAAAAAGTTTCTCGAACAATGAAATTCATACCTGCCTCAGCGGTGGTAGTAGATGGCATCATGAAGGACAAATCAGCTAAAGCTTGAAGGGCGTCCAAAGCTACACTTTCATCTACACAAAATAAGCATTGGTTACTCTTCTTCTTTTAAGAAAGGATTCAAGCGCAAGACAACCATAACTGATAACTCTATACTTAAGAAAAAGAGATGTTCCTCAAAAAAAGAAAAAGGAAAAAAAAAAGATGTTTAAGCTGTGTAGGAAAAGTTCGAACAACCTCTTCAGAAAAAGCACTAGGGCCGTACCATGGCTGTATATAAGATATGGATACCCATTGCAATTTAAAAAGATAAATCAAAGCATACCTCCACCAAACAGGACCTTTTTGCTCCTCTTCTTAGATGCCTGACCCGGTGGTCGAACAAAAGCAAGATTTCTGCTTTCAGCTCCTAGTTTACTATCAAAACTGCTGAACTTTTGACCTTCTTCAGTCCCACTGCACGCCTCCCTTATATCATCCGCATCATGGTCTGCACCGTCTTCAATTTCTACCTTCTTTCCATAAGACTTCCTTGGTTTCTGTTGAGCTGATGTACCGCCTATTTTCCTGCCAGTAAAGTGATGTTTCTCTCTATGAAATCTATTATTGCCTTCTGTACTTCCCAAGCTTCCTTCACAAGCATCATCAGCTATTTCATTTCCAGTATTTTTTGCACTCGACATCTCTGATTCAGAACACTACAAGATAATTCATTTATCAAGGCCTCGGGCTATAATAATACACTAAGACTAAAGCGACACAAGAAAAAAAAATACTGAAAAAGTACCCTTCTTTCACCAAAAGCAGCAGGTGATGTCGTAGCAGTCTCCCTTTTCCTATTAGGTGTTTGAGAGGCCTGAGGAGAACCACCCCTATGTGATGCCTCAGCTAACGTCAGTGCCACCTCATGGGCAACATCATCATCATTATCAGCATCCAACTTTGATTTTAGCCCTTGTTTGGGAGGAGAAATATACTTTTCAATGCTATCATGAGTATATCTTACAGGGATGCGAGGCGTCCTTTTTCCAACTGCTCTAGGCTGGTTACCTGAGTGTCGCAATATGAAAAACATGCAGAACAACAGAAGTGGTCATGTAACATTGATGAAGATTCTCGCTAAATTCTCTGGTATGATTTCAGTTTCAATCTAAATAAAATGAGGAGATTATTCCAATAATGCAACTGAGATTTTACCATCAGGACGCCTTTTCTTTAGCAGTGACAAACAACCATAAGAAGAAGGCAGAGACTGAGAACGAGACCCATCCGAAAGATGCTTATCTAATCCTCTCGTTTTGGGTTGTAGTTTTCCACGAGGACGCTTATGAGGTTTTCGAACTGTTCCAACACCGTCATTGCTCTCCTGCTCACTATCACTTCCCTCCTGACAGGTCGTTACCAAGAAATTAGCCAGTGAAATCAAGGTTATTTTACATTTAGTCTCAAATCATACAGTTTTCAAAAAAAAGAAGGCTGTACTATCAACAAAATATCATTTGATAAATACTCTATCTCCTATAGTGATAGAATTCCACAGTTGCGTTTAAGGGTGATGCCTATTGATAACTCAAGCCAGTCAACTTCCAAGCTCGTAAATACATTGTCCCTCCTTGGGGTCCTTGTAAGGAAATTTACTTCTTAGGGCCCTGCTGTAAAAGAGGGTTCATAAAAGGTAGGACGTGTGGAGAGCAGGTTTCTCATTTTCTTTTCTTTCTGTTTTTGGCTATGGGGAGGAGGGTATTATGCTTATGCCATATGGCAAGACAAATAGGGAATTAGGGATTATTCTATCTTGCCTCTCAACGGTCTTGCAGACTGCCATCTGTGTTGACATATGAGGCACTTAATAAAATTGAACAAAGTAATATAAACCCAAGAAACAATGGCAAAAGCATATAAGGCCATGGCTTGGCGGATAAAAAGAGAGCAATCTGTAGCAAAGTCTCACCAGGATAGAATAATGGTCTGTCATCATTGCTATTAAACCAACCACAGATGCTGTTCCTTCTGGAAGAGACAAGTACGCCTGAAATAAATAAGCAATCCTAAGCAGTCGTTTCATTTAAACGATAACCCTTTTATGGATTAGAGAGTACAAAAATTCAATAAAAACCAACACCACACAAAGCAACGAAGAAGACAAATGCAATATATTAAAGTGAGTAAAAGGAACAGATCTATAAAAAGGAAAACATTTATTTATATCTAAGAAGAAATTTCAGATATAAGTTGGCGTTATTTATGTATTTTACAAAAAAACACAAAGGACAAACTTATCAAGCAAAAATATTGTACATTGGTATCCCACTGGAATATTTGACCTGATGCGGTTAAACGTTAGCAATCCACGGTAAATTAAGTTGAAGGTCACATAGATGACAATACTGCTGATACAGGGGTGCCTAGCTATGAAAAATCCAAACATATGATCAACACACAGTAAAAAGGTTCCATAGACATAGATTCTTATATGCACTTCCACAAAGTGCAGGCTACAGTATGTAAATTCTTCAAGGTAAAGTAGACGTAGTAGTACACCAACAAATACCCGAAAACTTAAATATATCAAAGGCAAAAAGAAATCACGGTTATTACACTAATTTGATGCACCAAATTTATAAATGAATGCAAGCACAAATAGCATCATAGTCTTTAAGACTGCATTAAACCAATTAAAGTACTTAGAGACTTAGAGTTAAATCTACAAGGTCAGGTACAAAATATACAGTCTATATTGGCAGGAACCGGGAACCCTCTGCCACCATAAACCAGCATCAGGGGCAAGTGGGTAACCAACCACAGCACATCCAATAGGAAACTAGGAAATGAAATGGTGAAGCTTAAAACTGGATAGCACCCAACCATTCTTACCCTATTCATGGTGTATAGGGCCTCTACCATTTCCAGAGGCCGGTTACGTACCGCTGCAGCCACCTATGGACCAATAAACATACGTTTAAATCGTTGGAACATGATTTATAGAAAAGAAAATTCAACACTCATAAAGGATGGAAAGAGAAGGTTTCTAGAAAGTAGACCAAAACATAAACAAAATAAATAAGAATATTTCTCCAACCTTCTTCCAATCCTTCCCATATTTGCGATATGCCTCATAAAAGCGCTGAAGCTCTTCTTTGCTCCACTGAGGTCCTAACATGTCAGATACCTTTCGCTTCTATGCAAACAGAAGATGAAGAATTAAATACTAAAAAAATACCAAAAATAAGCATGGATTAAGACAAAAGGGCAACAAATAACTACCACAAAGCAATATATTACCAATTCTACCCCACTTTTGTCGTCCTAGTTTGACTTTGGCCACTAATTTCAACAAAATTGTGTAGAGATCAATGCATAATTTCTCTAATTTGATCTATCAGGCCATTCTTTTCATATTATTGTATAGGAAAGTTATAGCTAGTCTTTACTGTGAGAAAAATGTTGGTCAAAGCCGATATCAGTTAACCACGACGGCACGACACTCAACTAGTGACAGTATAAACAAGATGGAGTATAACCCAAGCAATCTAGAACACTACCTAGAACAATAGTCCACAAACCATGCTTCACAAACTCAATTCTTAAGCAAGGCTTGCACTTCAGTGAGTTACTACTTTTCACTCGATAACCTCACCACACAATACATTTGCATTACCTTCATGGTATTGACACCAAAAGCAGGCAATCAAATACAACTAAAACGAAATATGCAACGAGGATACATAATATAACACCCACCCGCTTATTACTTTTACTGGGACTATTTCCACCTTTGCTGGGTGAAACCTCATTCGTATACGGGAGACGCTTATTCACACTCCTCGATTTTCTCACTGGAGCCATAGTGGAGCTTTAATTGGCTGCCAAACACCAAAACAAAACACAAACATAACTAAGCATCACTCTAATACCGAAATCCAAATCACACAAATAGGCTTTAAAACAAAATGACCAATTAACAATTTGAAAAAGCAGCTGAATCAACGTGTTGGACACAGAATACAGTTAAAAAGCGACTAGTACACGAAAAAAATCAGAACTTTCATAAACAGTAGAGCTCAAACCTGCATTTCCACAATGTGTTAATAACAACAATCACCCTATATCCCCGAAATCAACACGCAACAGAATCATAATATCAATGAAAACTAATGAATCAAATACCCAACTGAAGATAACAAAATAATTAGCAATAGTATTAGTGGTAGTATTAAGTGATTTCAAAAAGCAGCTAAATCAATGTGTTTCACACAGAACACATTTAAAAACCAGCAATAAGTCGAAAAAATCGGAACTTTCCTAAACATTAGAGCTCAAACCTGCATTTCCACAATGTATTAGCAACAACAATCAAATGTACTTCACTAATTCAACCTCTAACCCCGAAATCGACACCGAAACATTGAAGGGTTATCAAAACACCCAATTTCCCACCAATTAAAGCTAAAATCAGAACAAAATAAATTCAAATTAAGTCAAATCACATGCATGAGGAATCAAATTGAACTCACTTTAACAATTCACCAACCACATTTCAAACAAAATCACAAACTAAATACAATCATACAATCAACAAATCAATAAAACTTAATAAATCAAAAACCTAAGAATTATTAATTTAAACATAACAAAACAAATTACAAGTAGAATTAAGTAAATAATACCTCGGAAATCAGTGAGAAGGAAGCGTGAGAAGTAAGTTATATGATCAATTAAGCGAAAAATGAAGAAAGTTCATATGAATTGGGATGAAAATGGTGAAGAGAGAGAGGAAAAAGGGGGAAGAAATTAGGGATTTAAAAGCGCGAAATGTTGAAAAGAAAATGGTGGAATTATTATTGTGAATTTGTGAAATTCAGTGTTTTTGATTTTATCTTTTCCGTTTTTGCTCTCTTTTTTGGTGTTCTCTGACCTACATTTTGTCTATTTCAGGTGTATACACATTTTAAATTTTTAAATTTTTTGATGGTTTTCGTATTACGTATTTTATACTCCGTTTTCGAAATTAGGGACGATACTTTTTCTCGATTACAAGGGTTCTACAATATGTTTCGAACTTGGATTTTTATGTTTAATGTTTAGTATACTTTAGTTTTAATCATTAGGATAAGACTCCTTTTCCAGATGGGGCGTGTATTATACAGACTACGGAGGAATCCGTTTTTGAAATAATGCTTAAAAATAAAAGATTAGTCAATTTGGGTCGGTTTAAAAAACATATATCAAAATGGTGTCCACGTAGGCTCGGATTTGACGAACCTGTTCGCAGGCAAACACGCCATACGTATTGGCGTGTTTAGGGGGTATAAACACGCCATACGTAATGGCGTGTTTCACTCTTGGATTTTTGTTGGAGAAGCAGTAGCCACTGGACCTGG
>JAGPOY010004842.1:0-11537 GCA_018983105.1 Silene uniflora | reverse complement strand
AACACTAACAAATATAGCAATTTTCGTGATAAAATACTAATAAACTGTGGCAAAAATTTACTAAAGTAATTAATAACACATTAAATACTCTTGTGTTAGCCGGTGATTACTATCATACTTTGTCTACAATGTTTTATGTAGAATGAACATGAAATACATTATTAAATTTACTTTATTAAGTTTATTTAGTTTTGCATGAGAAATTGTATTTCATGTTTGGATAACTTTCTCAAAAAGGTTAATATTCACACCGACATGGACGGGGCTGGTATATATATAAATGATTCACATTATATAGTATGTGTTTGGCCACACTTTTACAAGTGTTTTTCCACTATATAAGCACAAACTAGGACAAACACCATTTTTTAGAAAAACTAAAACTGCTTTTTTTAAGCTGCAACATCAATTTTGGCCCTAGAAAGAGAAGCAGCAAAACTTATGTTTCTACTTCTACTTCTTATTTCCTTTTATAACCGTCTGATTGCAAAATCTTAGTAAACCTTCTCACTAAAATTTGTTATATGATCTCGTGCTACATTACAATTTTTTATTTTTCCGTCTTAACGTTAACATTAAAATGGGTCGACTATCATACCACTTGAGCATATATGATAAATTTTTTGCATTTTTCTATACATTTTGTTTTTTTGTTATTTTAATTACTTGACTCGACTTAAGCTTAAGACGGATTTACCCGTCTTAAATAAGAATTTGTGTAATTAAAATGTGTTTTCATAATAATAATAATACCGGTAAAGGCGATACTCTATTTTATAGATGTATTAATTTTTACAAATGTTAAAATGATTTTTTTTAAACAAGTTAGGCCAAACATGAGAAAGTTATCAAAAATACTTTTATTATAAGTTTAACCAAACATGCCCCAGATTCTAGAAAAGGAGTTTTTGGAAAATCACTTTTAAGAAACAAAAATTATTTTCTAAAAACTTGGTCAAACATGCTCATAGTATGTTTAGCTTACAAATAAACTTTTTTTTTTTTCAGGTTTATTTCCCCGACCATTTTTTAGAAAGCGTTTTTGCACTTTGCTAAGTGTTTTGATTGATTACGAATATTTTTAGTGTTTTGTATATATGAGAGTGTTTTGTCGTCTACGGCCATATATTCTTCATCATTCACATTATATAGTATTGATTGATTACGAATATTTTTAGTGTTTTATATGTGGACGCACAACATACTAAAAACTTTCCACGTATTTGTATTTGTTGTATGCATTGTTAATTTTACAAGTATAGTTTTTACGTTAGATGATGTTATTTTAATTTAAATTATTTATAAAAAAACAGGTTTTTGGGTAACTACTCTTAACTATAAACGTTTTTTTTTGTAATTGCTAAATTGCTCCCTAATTAATTTTAAAAATTGTTACGTTAATAACTACTTTGTTTAAACCTTGCTACAAAAATCCATTCTAAGGTACGAAAATGTGTTTGTTTGCGACGGTCTTTTCTGAGGTCATTGGATGGTCAAATGATAACCAAAATGAGAGTTCTTGGATGTTTTGGAATTCTAAGACTACAAATTTTGTGAATGTTGAAATAGGGGAGCTACTAGGTGATCCTAAATGGTGTAAAAATTGTCGTGAATAGGGTCTCGTCTTGCACTCTGTTTTTGTTAAAACATGGGAAGTTTCGTGGTGTTTTGCGGGTCTAATTTGGACACAATTTTCTAAGGTTTAGGATACTTTTTTTTCAGGTTAGTAAGAAATTTGCAGTCTAAGGATTCCAAAACATCCAAGAACTTGTATTTTGGTTATCGTTTGACCATCCAACAACCTTGACAAATACCGCCGCAAACCAGGATCATTTTCTTGAAAAATGGGTACCAAGAATGGATTTAAGTAGCAAGTTTTAATCCAAGTGAATATTAAGGTAGCAGTTTTAATTTGTTTTTTTAAGTAGATAGCAAATACAAAAAAAAATGTTTATACTTAGAGAAGTTACCAAAAAACTCTAAAAAATATATATATACATAAAGTGCTGAAACTTCTCTTCTATACGACTATACCTTTAAAAACTCACATTATTAATAGTATACTAGTTTTGTGACCTCGTGAAATTCACGGGATATTTTGTTTTTAGTGTTTTTTGAAATTGTAATTTTGTAAAATATCAAACCAAATAGTAAGATCACCCATGAATAATTGATGATAGATCGTGTACTTAAATAACGGGCATTTGTATGTTAACGGGGTAAAGATTACAGTCGATAAATTAAATAAGTCAAGTAGATGAAGAGTGTTATTTTTTCAAAGGTAAATTATGAAAAAATCAAACAAATACCAAAATAAATCATAAAGGGGAAAATAAAATAAAATTATTAGTCATTCACGTTGAGGTCGTCAATCTCGTAGTTAGTATAAAATATATAGTTGTTTAACCAATCCTATTATTTCACTTCTACATATCATATTTGTTCTCAATGAATCGTCCCTTTAAAAAAAAAATAACTCCGTAATTAGTACGAATTAACCAACAAAACAATTACTCCCTCCTACCCATAACTAATGTCCCATTTACCAATTTTGTTTACCCACACAAATGTCCCATTTGCCATATTTATGACTCTTCTACCCTTTGCTCTTTTCATTATTAACAACTCAACACACTCTTACCCATTACTTTTCATTATTTAACCCACATTTTTCTTACCCCCAAACAATACTTTTCATTATTTAACTTTATTCCTTAATTCCCGTGCCCCTACCCAAATGAGACATTAGTTATGGGTAGGAGGCAGTATGTTTTATTAGAATTTTGATGTTTATTTTTAAACGTAAAATTGAACACCAATGTTTAACTTTGAGTATATATGCGTAACAAATTCTTGCACAAATTACGATATATAGTACAAGACAATTACGTCTTTTTAAAAAATATAAATAGTTTGAATTACGAAGACAAATTTTCTTTTTTGTCAATTACGAAAACAAATATGAGACTATGAAATAAATTATCGTTATTTGAACAAAATTGTTATCCAAAACTTGTTCCAGAAACTTTCAAACTCATTTATTTTAGATTATCTATGTGCACTTTTATTTGAGATTATCTAATACGGAGCAATAAACAATACATTCATAACTTATGAGTTTGTACCTTACATCTTCTTTACCTTCGGTTTTACCTTATTTTTATGCCTTTCGTATTTCTTCCCTCTTCAAATTACCCACACGATGTTTTCTTATCTGCAGTCACATACATTTCATGATACTTTAAAGTTTATATAATAAAAATAAATTATATTAACCATTAAAACATTAACATGGCAACAACTAGACAAACAAATAATAACATTGTCACATGTAATCATTTAAAAACCAAATGGAAAACATGAATCTAGATATAAAGCAAACAATTCATAAAAACCAAAAACATAAAAATTAAAACATAGTTTGTAGGACTACACCACTACAATAACAACAACAACAACAACAACAACAACAACAACAACAACAACAACAACAACAACAACATCATCATCATCAACAACAACAACAACAACAACATCATCATCATCAGCATCATCATCATCATCATACAAATATATGTTCTCATCATAATCAAATAAATAAATCAAACCATAAAATATATAGCCCACAACATAGAAACTTATGGGTAAATGGAGAATAGGTATTAAATAAATAAATGAGTTGAATATAAACTATTACTCCTTGTGCTTCAGGACCCCACATCAACAACAAAGAGTGTACTAAAACGGTTGCGGTTAAGAAATTGCAGCCTTCCAAATAGGAATTGGCCTACCCATGGGTATACCATGACGTTACAAACGCCGTACCCGTAAACCAACCCCCTTACAACGAAATAAGCACAAGGAAAGGGCAATAAACCAGACCAACCTACAAAAATGAAACAGTCTTTAAGTAACCAGTCATCTATAATATCAAACAAATCTTTTTCGTTGGTATTATTATACTCCCTCGTATTCTGAATAAGTGTCCCATTGTGAGAATAACACAACAATTAAGGAATATAGTTAAATAATGTTTTGTATTGTTTGAGGGTAAGGAGAAATTGAGTTAAATAATGAAAAGTAACGGGTTAAGGTGGGTTGAGTTGTAAATAATGAAAAGTAACAAGGGTAGTATATGATGAGTCTATTTATATACATTATATGCCTCCCCTTTAGTAGTTTTAATGCGGTTTTCGTGCTAAGTTATACGATATATATGCTATTTATGCTAGAATGAGATACTTCCGCATTTCGCTGTTTTTAATGCAGATATGAAGCATTTGTGGAGCAAAAGACTACAATGAGCACTGCAGACTTGGCATGGAGGAACACACGAAATATGGCATGTAAACCTAGGAAAATAAAGGAAGAGAATTGAATAAGCGTAGAAGTAAAGAAGCTAGGCGAGCAAAAGAAGAGCTTCATATAAGTAGTATCTACTTTGAAGAGACATATCTTGAGTTCTAAAAATACTTTATCCCGAATAACAAAAAAGACTTTTGAATTTTTTTAAATATTGCAATTTAGGAAAATAATAAGTCTCCATAGTTAGATTTACACATATAGAATCTACAAAAATAGGTGGATGAAAAATTAAGATATAAAGCCATTAATTTTATAGTTTGACTCCCAAATGTGAAGCCCAATTCTACTAAGTGAATGTTATTTAGGCGGGAAAATATTGAGATTGACTTATTCTCTTAGTAGTAGGGGATTACTTATTCGTTGTTGTTTAGTTCATTGTACGTTCTTAATCTAGTTAATTAATTACTGACCAGAGTTAATTGATTAGTATAGCATAAATTGAGACTTTCACCGACTGGGTTAGAATCAATATAGGCTACGATAACCGAATAGATCTATTCGGTTATCGTAGCCTAATACCAGAGCTCACTGGCATGCCACGTCATGCAATTCCTGACGGATATGCCGTCAGGATTGTCCATTACTGACGGACTTGCCGCCATGACTGATCTCCATGGTGTTGCCATTTGGCATGACAGGTCACCAAAATCCAGATGGATTTTCCGTCAGGATTACTCAATACTGACGGACATTCCGTCAGGTGATGGCTCATACCAAGCCACCACCTGGATTGCCACGTCAGTAGTGTTCTGACGGAATATCCGTCAGGATTTGTTAACTCCTAAGGGAAATCCCGTCAGAACACGAAAATTAGTGACGAAAATTGCTGACGTAAATTCCTGACGGAATTTCCGTCAGGAATTGTCATTCCTGAAGGATTTTGGGCGTTTCTGACGGATTTTTTCCGTCAGTTTCCTGCGTTTATGTTGTGGTGAGACTAGTTTAATGATAGCAATCGCATGTTAATTCTAGATCTAAAGGGAATATTGAATTGACCGATCATATGACCTTAAACAACGTAATTTGCCCTGTCAATAAATTAAATCTCACCCCCGAATAACATACCTAGTGAACTTGGATCCCTAGATCTTTTTATCTTATTGAATTCGTTATTTACTTTAACTTGCGATTAGTTTTAGACATCAAACAATCAAAACCCCTCAAATTGTTACCTTTAAGACAGATTTACATAAAGCAAATAATTTACTGTCGCCTCCCTGTGAATTCGATACCCTACTACCGCTAGCTATTAGTTAGTAGTATTATAGGTTTATTTTGATATAGGTGATACGACTTTAGCCTTATCAGTATAGTCATTTCATAGGCAAAAATATTACCAAAAATGGACAATGAGACATTATTGTGAATATACAAAAATGGATAATGAGACACTTATTCAGAATAGGAGGGAGTAACTTTTATAGCCATTATACAACCATAGATTCCAATATTTAAATTTTATTTTTAGTTTATTTTGTGTTATTGTTGAAATAAGATAATTGAATGACGAGAAACCCAAGAGGTGGATTAATTAAGAAAAAATGTTAATGAAAATAGTGGGGGTGAGATTATACAAAATGTGAGATGAGGTGTAAAAATAACAAGGGTATAATGGTCATTTATGTCCACGATTAAGTAAATCATGTCCATGAATGAGCATGACCATAAAGCAATATGAAAAGTTGTAATCAATTTATTAACATATTTTATTACTCCATATAAAAATTAATTAAATAGAAAAAGGTATTAATTAGTGAAAAAGTATATTCTAATGTGAGTCTGACGGATAATGTATAAAGTTTGAGGTAAGTCTGAGGTGAGTCTGGATAATAAAGAAATAATAAAGTTAGTGGAAAGCTGATATGACAGAGTTTTAAGACTTTGGAAAGTCTGACTGATAATCTCACCCTTAACTAATTGTTATTTGAGACTGAAATCGAATAGAGTAACTCCTAAAACGACCCCATTTATGTGATATAAAACCCGACAAAGAAAGCAATGTGACCCTGTACGACCTATCGAACGTCTGAAATTGAAGGGTATAATACACGGTTTTCAGGATTTCAGGCTACTGGAACAAAAATGTATATAAATCACACGGACAGTTGCTCAGGTGAGATAAAGAGGCCATAGAAATTTTGAGTAGAAGGACATGACGTTTGAGGTTTCCGATTAGCGACAAACCAGTCTCGTTCGAAAATTGGTTAATTAGGTACAATTATATAAAAGACTAAATAGTTGTTATTTGGGACTGAAATCTAACAGGGTGACTCCTAAAATGACCTCGGTTATGTGGAAAGAAACCCGGGATAAAAAGAAACGTGATCGGGTACGACCTCTCGAACGGATGAAATTGAAGTGTATAATACACGGTTTTCGGGATTTCAGGTGCCCGCTAAAAAATGCCCATAATAATATGGACAGTTCCTTGGGTCAGATAAAGCAGCCACACAAATTTTAAGGAGCAACAATTGTCGTTTGAGGTTCCCAATATGCGATAAACCAGTCTCGTGTGGAAATTGGATAACTAGGAACGATGGACTAAATAGTTGTTATTTGAGACTGAAATCGGGTAAAGTAACTCCGGAAATGACCCTCGTTTATGCGGTAGAAAAACCAACAGATAAAGAAACGTGACCCGGTTCGACCTATAAAACGGCTGAAATTAAAGGGTGTAATACACGGTTTTCAGGGTCCCGAAACAAAAATGTCTGTAAATCACACAGATAGTTCCTCGGGTGAGATAATGAGGCCTTAGAAATTTTGAGTAGCAGTAAATGACGTTTGAGGTTTACATAAACTTATTTATCCAAGCTATTTGTAGGATTTTACGATCTTCGATTCGATCCTGCGATCCGATCCTACACTCCTCTTTGATTCAAATTAAGATTCCGATTCTGACAACATTAGTTTAGGCTTTTCAGCATTATTATTACCATTTTAAGTATATATAAAATTATAAATGATGTTAATAAAAATTAAGGAATATCATAAAAAATTCGGTAAAAAAAATGTTACCGACTTACCACGCAGACAAAATATATGGTGCTGTTTGGCCCTGCTTATGTAAAATAGTTTTTCCTTTCTAAAAGGAGTTTATTCATAAGCTACTTTTTAGAAATATTTTGGTTGTTTGGCCACGCTTTTGTAAAACCTCATTCTTGTAAAATTTATATGTTTGGCCTAATCTACTTGGATCAACTTTTTTGCCTTTTTTTTAACCATGTTAATTGTAAAATCATCATTTGAATACAAAACAATGTTTAAAAAATTTATGTAATCACTCGACAATTATACTAAATTATATGAATGTCGTTCAAAATTATAATTTTACACCCTTGTCAAATCAAAATTATGCCGATAAATAAAAATTCTACATGTCTATATTACAAAGTTCAAAATCGTCTCAAATTCATAAGTGAAGTAGCGATGTAATTACGAACAATAGCCATGTAATACAATATATAAAGGGTATAGGTTTCATGGGGGCAAGACAAAAAAAGGCGCAAATATTTGATGTTTTTGGCACAAGGTGAAAATAATTGGGTTTTTGACATTTGTAAGGACTTTAGTGTGTGTTTGGCCTAGCTTGCGAAAGTGTTTTTGGACTCAAAAACACTTTTTGGCCAAACACGCCATTTGTTAAAAGTTAAACAAAAAAGTTTCAAAAGCTGAAAATCCTGTCCATAGAAATAGAAGCAGTAATTTGTTGCTTCTACTTTTGAAAAACGATCTCCCTCGATATTTCTTATATGTTGCTTCTGCTAATTTGCGAAATATAGTTTAAACCCCCTGGGGTGTTTTTTTCCAAAAAAAAAAAAAAAAGAAGTTGGAAAAATATCTACTTCTACTTTTAGGGGTCAAAAATCAGTTTCTGACTTCTTAAAAGTAGTTTTAGATATGTCTAATTTATAGTGTTTGACACTTTGGCCTAACTTTAGCTTTTTAAGAGCATTCGCAAAGGCGGAAATATGCTTCCCCATATACACTCTCTCTCATCAAATGGATCTCCCCTTTATTGCATTAACCTTCCCATTATTTGGGGTTCCTCTACTTTTGGAGGAGGTCCCCATTTTGTGTTGTTTTGGGGAGGTTCCCAAAATGGAGTAATTAAATTAGTTTTGTTGAGGAACCCCATTGTTGCGAACATGATATTATAAAATGGGAAGGGTAGATGAAAAAGTTAGTGGAAAATGTGTGGACGAATAAGAAAAGGAGAGATAAAATATGGGGAGCCTCATTATTGCGGATGTTCTAAGTTACAAAAACACTTTTAAAGCTTGACCAAATAACACCATAATTTTTTTGGGATCGTGTTAGTAATAGGCGAAACAAGTTTTGTGGTGCATTTTTATGTTGATACCTATCGGAGTGTCTCTCGGGCAAATCTACTAGACCACCGTAGATGACATAAGCATGATACACATGAACTTTTAGAACAATTTTTTAGATTAGATTTATACAGTAATACAGACAATAAAGTCGAAAAATTAGGGTTTCCAATTTATTTAATTTTGACCCAAAATCAAGAACAAATACGCATCTATAAACTTCATGAATTCGATCTAACAATTAGGGTTCTTCGTCGGATGATGGAAATGGAGTATTTGAGAGAAATTCCGCATGGTCAGATGGATCGTCGCCCTAGAAAACGGCCCCGAATTACTACCTGGGATGCTCCTCAACAATCTAAGGTAAGTTAACGTTTGATTTTATTGTTTTTATTTCCAATTTTTGATTAAGATTGTGTTTTTGTTAGTGATTTTGGTTGTTCGAGCTAAAGATTTGGGATGGGGAATTAGGGAATTAGGGTTTGTATGAAGGGGATTTGATGTGTGGTTTAGCTGTAATTGGGTGATTTTGTTTCAAATTTGTGATGGTTATTGCTGTGTTTGCCAGTGATTCTTGTTATTTGAGGTAAATATTTGATCATTTGGTGTTTTGAGATTAGGGGAATTAGGGTTTTTGTGAAGGGATTTGATTGAGGTTGTTAAGAAATTAGATGAATGTTTTTTATGTACTCTTAGGGCTTAAATTTGATGATTTTTTTTCAAACTTGTGATGATTATTGCTGTTTTTGTGAGTGTTTGGTGGATATTTGAGGTAAGATTTGATCTTTGTGGTACTTTGAGATTAGGGATGAGGGATTAGGGTTTTTGTGGAGGGTATTTGATTAGTTATTAAGGCTGATTTGATGAAATTTTTGGATGAGCTCTTTAGCGCGATTTGATTAAGGTTATCATACTTGTCAAGTGATTAGATTGATGTTTTTGGTGTACTCTTTAGCTGAAATGTGATGGATTTGGTTCATTGAAGGAATCGGAGTGGATCTAAGTTCCCTGTTCTTTTGGTGATAGAATGTTTAGGAGATTGATAATTATTTTAGCGTGATTTGATTAAGGTTAGCATACTTGTCAAGTGATTAGATTGATGTTTTGGGTGCACTCTTTAGCTGAAATTTGATGGATTTGGTTCATTGAAGGATTCGAAGTGGATCTAAGTTTCCTGTTCTTTTGGTGGTAGAAAGAATGTTTAGGAGATTGATAGTTATTGGTTAAATTATTGAGCTGACATTGTTGTGCACTTGTTCTATCTTCACTGTGTAGTGAGTAATCGAGTATTACTTATCTAGATCGATGAGAATGTTTTGATACATTGCAAATGAAAAAAAAAGTAGTGATGAAATGGTTTGATATCTTGTAAGAAAGAGGAAAAACTAAATGAAAGTTTGGACTACCACAGTATGACTTGATATCTCTATTTTCATTGTTAGTTAAGCTTGAATTCTAGTGAATTTCTCCGTCTCATTCACGACAGACTTTAGTATTTGTAAGATAGAAGAGTTGCAACATGATATTAGGTTAGTGATGATAATTCTGTCCTTCCCATTTTGTAAAGAGTTGGAAAGAGCAAAAAAATACGAATTTCCAATCTTTTTCAAGAGTAGAAACGTTTCAAAATGAAAAGATTTGCGATTATAGCTCACTTTTCTGCTTATCTTTGTGATTTGATTAAGCCTGCCATGACTAATGGCTTACTATCGTGGTGTTTGGTTGTGAGAGCTTTTTACGGTTATATAAATAGGCTACGAAGTGTAGCTCCCTCTTCTGCCTGTGTATGTTATTGGATTAAGTATGAGTCACGCCTGTGACATTCGTCCTTGATCTACTTGATTATGTATTTCTTTTTCACTTCATTTTAGCATTTATTTTTGTTGTTTTATATACCTTGTTTCTTTTATGCTTCTATTGTTTTTGCGGACATAAGTTCTTTGTTTCAGTTTTCTTCATAAATATGGTTAGAGAGAGGTAAACTTTAGCAAAGTGTGAAAACTTAGATTGCTTTCTTTTAGTCGGAAATGAATCAATGGCTGTGTGTAGGCTCAGTCAGGATTATATAGTGGCCAAGAGGTTGGCAATTTCACAAGCTTTGGACCTTCAAGGGTACATGTGGAGCATCCTAATTATGTGAAGGGATTGGTTCATAAAGGCTCTCCACCTTGGCGTGATGATGACAAAGATGGGCATTACATTTTTGAGCTTGGAGAAAATTTAACACCTCGCTGTAATACACCACATTGCTATTGAGCATATGTTTATTTCTCTCTATTTCTGTGCATATAAAGTTTCATCAATGGAAGACCTTTACTTTTTTTATTACATTTCATGTTGACTAAATTATTTTCTGTTGTTTCTTGACCATCAGACTTTCTTATAGTTCGAAAATAGTGCCCTCACGCCACTTACAAATGATTTTTTTAAATTGAGCAGTTTCATTTGATGGTGTTAGTCTTACTTCGTTCTGACCTTTTTAATATTACTTCAACCAATTAAAAAATGTTTCTTGTGTACGCGCAGATAAGATTCTTCGGAAGATTGGAGAAGGTTTGTTCTGTTGTTATTTGATTTGAAATATTTAATACTGGTCAGCTGGTTTCAGAACCTCATTGGAGGTGTATCTGCTCTACAGGAACCTTCGGCCAGGTCCTAGAGTGCTGGGATAGGGAAACGAGAGAGGTGGTTGCTGTAAAGATAATTCGTAGCATTAAGAAATATCGTGATGCTGCTATGATTGAAATAGATGTGCTTGAACAGCTTGGGAGGCACAATCGACATAGCAACGGGTATGTGCACCAATTTGTATTTCTCGTATTGTACCTTTTCAATTCTATG
>JAGPOY010004841.1:0-11537 GCA_018983105.1 Silene uniflora | reverse complement strand
TGTAAAAAGTCTATATTGAAAATCGATTTCTAAGATAAA
This sequence comes from Silene uniflora, assembly GCA_018983105.1. Classification (NCBI taxonomy): domain Eukaryota; kingdom Viridiplantae; phylum Streptophyta; class Magnoliopsida; order Caryophyllales; family Caryophyllaceae; genus Silene; species Silene uniflora. The sequence goes on along the minus strand of JAGPOY010004841.1, from coordinate 11,498 downwards.
GAAAAATACAAAAAAAGTAATAGTCTTGAAATCGGATCAAATAACGGATATTTGGATATCCGATCCGAAATTTGCGGATACTAAAAATCGGATATCCGAAGGTTTCGGATCAGATATTGGATAATGAAATTTGTGAGTTTCGGATATGGATATCCGATCCGAAGTTGGTTTTGGATCGGATATCCGATCCATACTCTGCCCACCAAGTATCTTTTACATAATAACTCCAATTATTAGCTGTCTTACCGTTCTCATCATCTTAATTGCCACTTTCCAAGGTTCGTCTGACTATCGCAACTCATATACACCCAACTCACCATATATTAAAATAATGATAAAAGGAAGAATATATACAAAGTACGAACAATAATAACAATAATCAGTAGTAGCATGAATAAAACACGAACTCATATAATCACAAGAATTAACATGTATGCATACAACCCCGAACAGTATTAAATATATTAGGGACGGTAAAATCGTGTTACCTTATATCGCAAAAACAATGTCAAGCACCCCAAAAATTGCATAAACAATTCCCATGAAAAAAAAGACGGGCGGTAATGGTCGAACTAGGTGTAACGTGGATTGTCAATGGAGTATCATATAAATTAAATTTGGATTGATAGCATGTTGATAAGACAACAACCAAAATTGTCAGGGAGTTTTAAGAGGAAAACGAGATGAAGGGTTATGCGGCTGACTTAAAAGTATTTGTAGGTTTATGAAACACAAAAAGGGTTTCCTTTCTTTTTTTTTTTTGGAAAATTACAAATTCAATATTAGAATATACTCCCTCCCACTTATTATAAGTGTCCCGTTGTGGGAATGGCACGAGAATTAAGGAAATGAGTTAAATAATGTAAAATATTGTTAGTGGGGTGGGGTAATTGGAGAGAGGGAAGGTAGTGTGGGGTATTATTGTGAGTGAAGTGATTAAAATAAGTATTGTTATAGGGTGAAGTGGGGTATTGTTGTGGGGTTGAAGTGATTAAAATAAGAATAAAACATTGCCAAAAATAAACAATGAGACACTTTTGTGAATAGACGGAAATGGACAATGGGACACTTATAATAAGTGGGAGGGAGTAAAATAGATTAGTCAAACAATAGCTTAAAATATTTGGGATATTGCAATCTTCCCCTCTTAAAAGAAACTTCTCACATTTGTAAACATATCAGAGGAAAGAAATCTACCACTACTATCCATCATAATCACAGAATCTCATTGACATGTCCATACAACCATTTACTCACTCACTGGCTCAGGTCTCGAATTAGGCCGATAAATTAAACAATCAATAACATACTTACAATTCATATTTTAAATTATCAAAATTGTTTGCACGATATCAATTCTGAAAACATATTTTCCAATAAAAGTAACAACATATGATCCATGACAACAACAACGTTACTTCCATATCACACACGTGTTTAACATTTTAGCAACCATATCATTCAATTGTGTCCAGCAACTTAGTATAACTCATTTTCAGCAAAACAAAAGATATCCCATAAATAGCTTAAACATATACATATGCCATCATATACTTTGAGGAACATTATCTACGATAAAAGATTAGCAACTTGAACAATTTTCTCTGACTTGCACGATTTGAAGAGATAGGCAACTCGCAGGCTCAATTAAATGTAACTATACTAAAGAGTTTTTTATTATGCTTCAATAGTTGCAACAATCACATTAGTATTCCATGACAATACAACTATGAATATATCCAATAAGGAATAACAACACTATTTTTTTGAAATAAATTAATGTAATGAAAGTAATAAGTATAACTATGAGCACACGGACTCACATAAAAGACATTAAAACTCAGCTGACATCCTACATGTGTGAACATTTAGACATAATTATTATAAATATTTATGGGAGTATATTAGAACAATCAAGTTAACATTTAACGCCACCAACTCTACCAAGATGTGACAATATAGTTTTATATTTATATATATATCCGACCACTATACAATTATGATGAACACACCAGAGATATTATAACATGCCAAACATATATATAAAACACGCAAGCAACTGGACTCGTATAAAATTTTTCAGCCTCGATTAAAATCAAATTAAGCTATTCAATTTCACTCGTACTATCATGCCAACAATGTTATCAACTAAACTTAAATTTTATCACTTGTTAAGATGCATTACCAATGAACATGCGTGCTACTATCATCATATAAGAACATTATAAGATCACATTAATAAGGCTCATGAATGGATGAAACAATTGTATGAAACACTTAACATAGAACTCACATTTTAAAGGTTATGATTCATGTTGTAACTTCCAAAAATCACGAATAAATAACCGTTCAACAAAAACTTGAGTTATATTACTTTTTATAAAATACAGAGAGTTAATAATACGTAAGAAAAATAATGAGGTTCAAAGCTCAAGAATTCAATTTTTAAAGGATCTTACAAATCAGTTGGTCCAAACAGTTACGTAACAGCAATTGGTCCGAAACTTGGGTCAGTTTGAAAAATTTACCATTAAATATCTAAACATCAAGAATTTTCGTGGCTTATCAATCTGAAGACATGTGGGAGTCTTCTAACCTCTCAAATTGAAATTATGCAAAAATCATGAGTACACATTAAATGAGAAATTTTACATAATTGCTGGTCGAAACATAATTGTACAGGGACTTCCTGAGCACAGCCCACTAAAATATTTGTTAATCCTAAACCGTATATCCTATAAACATGAAACCAACGCCAAATGAAAGCTAACTCACCAAGCTATCTCTCATAAAATTTCATCCATAGGCGATAAACAGAAAAGGAATGGCAGTACGATCAATCAAGGAGTAAAATCAGGCAAGACAAGTTTCAGCAATAGGTCATCCTTTTACTATGTTACAAGCTCTTATAAACTCACTATGAATACTAACCCATCCTAACTTAAATCCCACACTTGTACTTACGTAAATATCTATCCCCTAGTATCCCTTCGCATCTCGACCTACCCCTTACATCTAAATCACGATTACTATGACTAGAAAACATGCAATTCAATAGTGTTCCTCATTACTATCACAATACTATACTAGCATGGCTTCGGGAATCATGTACCGCATATCTCTAGACATAATTTTCTATCACCAATGTATCATAAACATCCAACCAATTTTCAATAGGATATCACAATCTTTTCATGCTCATAATCAAACAATTCAATCACAGGAACAATAACACATTTCCATCGCAACATCGTATGGCCAAACCATCTTTCATACAAAACACTTACCGTAGTGTTGCCCTGCAGAAGGGTTAGTATATATGTAGGTCTCAAGGTATACATCAACTCGATTATATCCAAGGTTTTCCTTCTAACTACCCCATTCACTCAATTTCTCTCGGGTTACCTGGTTCAAAACTGAGAGGGCAAAAGAGCACGTATTAAGGGCGCCTTCTTAACCGTACTATGAGCTCATAACAGTTCCTACCCAGGGATTCATTTTATTTAGACACATCCTAAATTCATTGGGCTCATTGGTTTAGGCCTGAGGATCGTTCGCTCTGATACCACTTTGTAACACCCCGATTTATTAAGGAGTCTTTAGCAAGGCATTCCCTAATAAACCGGACTGTTACCATCTCGGTTTCCCGAGGTAGTGAATAATAAAGACAAAGAACCAAAGTACTTTAATTATACTTTAAATGAATACTGTTTACAAAACCGTACAAACTAAAACGTTAGTAAAACAAATTACAAACTTGCAGCGGAAATAAAACTTGTAAACTAAGTGGATGACTAAACATGATTAAATCAAAATGAACTAGATACTAAGTCAGGCAATCCAAGCTCTCTTTGTAACAACCCGGATTTTTACAAGACTTAATTAAACAAAAGGCGGGAGATTAACTAAGTCTAATAAACAAATTATACAAAATCCAGATCGCTATGGATCACTTATACATGACTAATTAAATTAGTCGATAGGATAAACAATTTACAAAACAAACTACTTAGAACAATATAAAATCTCTCCTCGATTCCCATCATGCCCATAAAGGTGTCATCTCCTATATCAACTTGGTACCTGAAAAAGAATATCAACAGCACGCTGAGCGCGAGTAACCTAACCGTTCTATTAACATCCCTAACAATGCAAAAGCAGGCATGCGAATTAAATCAAGAATGCGTAAATAAGAGTCACATAATACATGTAACACATAAATTCATTTCTTGTTGATTAAGCATGTGAGTTGATAGAACAAGGATGAAATAAAATCGGTGGTAGCCATTTGATTTTGAAGAGCATTTTTCACATAAGCATCCAATATGCACACGAGTCGTGGCTCCGTAGTGTATAACTATACATGCCCGGCTTGCATCTCACCTGACATATACAATTATCCACCATACTCGTAGACCGAGCCAATCCTAAGATGGTTTACATCTCACACTAGAGGGCTTGGCAGGGCTGGACTTCTTAGTATAAATCAACTTACTTATCTGGTAGCATACAGGAGTGAACTACTAGTGACCTGATAAAACCCACAAGTCACAGCACCTCGCACACCCGGCCATCAAGATCACGGATGTGCACACTAGCATCAAGCATAGTGCTGGTGATATCTAAAGGAAGTACGAGACTGATCAGGTCCCTGTCTATGAATGGTCAAACACTCGCTACTCTCGGAACACCAGCGACTATATCCGGCCTATCCGGCATACATCATGTTTCCTTCGTACGCCGATCGACACTTCTCATTAGACAACTCCATCAAGAAGTTGGCTGTTCCATACTCGAAGGCCCCATAAAGAACACCTCTCGAGCTATCCCGTATACTAAGACTCCTAAGTATCATTATAGCACAGTCGCCCATGCAACTACACGTAACTAATCACATTTCACTTCTTACCTTGAGTGACGGTGTCACGATACGGATTATCAACATTGTTTTAACACTCATTATCATCCATAAAGGATATTTACTTCCATATTGTAATCATAAAAGTCATAATATTGAAAAGGTAAAATATAATATAAATAGAAAACATGTTATAGCAATAAACAATTCAACAATAAAGTATCAAACAACAATAAACATGTCATGGCATAAAATGTTAAAATATTATATTTTGATATTTCACTTTTAAATTATTATTGTAATTTAAACTTAACGAATATAGAAAATAACTTAATAAAAATCTAAATTAGATAATAATTTTAAAGATACATAAAATGTAAATATAATAATTTAATGATTGTGAAAATGTAAAATAACGATAAATATGGGAAATGTAAATAAACGATAATATGAGTTGTAACTTATAAGACATGTTATTAGAGAATAAATTAAAGAGTGACATAAATAATTAAACAATTATCAAAATGTAGAATAAATTCATATTTCAACAAATATAATTAAATTTAGTGATCTAATATTTCTATCTCATTTTAAATAAACAAGCAAACTTATGAAACGCAAATTTAAACATAATTAAAATAATTAGCATAAACAAGTTTTGTAAGATTAAGAAGGTCAATAGAAAGATTAGGTTGCCGTTTAAAAATAAAAGTAACTCGTCAAAGGTAACCGTCTCAAAAGTTAAGGCATATCGTTGTAAGGTGCAAGTTTCGTTACGAAACGTAAATAACTCAACCCGAGTTATATGTAATAGATGGTCCGCGTATATATAAATCAATTCCGTCATTTAATTTTTGTCCCAATTCACATTGGAATACACGATTTCCTTATAACCCAACCGATTACTGCTTCCCTTCATCAAATCAAACACCTCTTTCTCTACTACAACTCACAACCGACGCAGCCAGGCTAACGACGACGGCGAAGGTAGGCGGTTCAGGTGACGGCAGAGGTGGATCTGTGGCGGTCGATTAAAAGAACAAAAACAGAAAAAGATTCAGAAGGGAACGATAGAAGGAGGAGAAGAAGACGGAAGAAGGGAGGTGGCGGCTCACGGTGGTTGACGGGGAATACGCGGTGGTCAAAGGTGAGTTTCAGGTTGTGTACGAAAGCTCAAAAGGTGGGTTTAATGGTTCTTATTTTATGATTAATGGCGACGATGTAGGTAATTTTGCTTTTCGGGTTGTTTGTATATGTTGTATGATGTCGATGGTTATGGTGATTATGCGGAGATGGTGGTAGCTGTGGCGTTACAGTGATGACGCAAGGTGTTGGGATGGTGGTTGTTATAGCGTCAGAGCGCCGGTATTAGTGTGGTTAGTAGTCGGGTATGGTGAATGGTGATATAGGCGTGAATGGTGGTGTCAAACGGTGTAGTATATGGTTGCGGCGAATCGGTCTCGGGTTTGTTTTGCTGGGAACGAAGGTGAAGGTGACGGGGGATGGTGAGTCGAATATGGTTTCGACATCGTATCGGGTTTTCTAATGGATTTTAAGGAATGTAAGGATGGTGATGGTTGAAGAAATGTGACGATGGTGAAAGGCTATTTATAGGGAGGGGAAGTAAAGAAAGATGACGATTGAACAGTGTCTCAAAAACCAACTTGCAGATATATACAAACTACTATTTGCACAGTTGCACTACCACTTGCAAACTACATAAATTTGGGCGGCAACACAAAACTAATATGCGCCTAAGACAACGGGTCCGAAATAGTCTGTAAATAAAAATTAACGGTTAATAAAATAACTCATATTTGAAAGTTAGCAGTTTGAAAATATCAAATATGGGGTTTGGTAATAATAAAGTATTTCATAAATTGTAACAGAAATAAATTTTGAATTCTATCGAGTCAGTTTAAATCGGAAGAAAAATAATAATATAATATTATATCAAAACGTAAACTATTGGCATTTTTATTCGAAAAATAGAAAATTTGAATTTCATAACCGTCCAATTCTATTAGGTTGAAATCACATATAATTAATATTATTTTATTACGTAAAAATATGAATCAGACTTAAAGTTTTTTATAAAATTTAAAAGAATAAATTAAAATATTAGAAAATTTGTCATAATCAAATTTTATTAAAATAAAATATATAAAAATAATGATTAATTAACACGGGGTGTTATACCCCCTTAGAAAAAGTTTTGTCCTCGAAACTTGTGGATAAGAATCGGGTAAAAAGGTTTGGCTTCATGGGACAGCTAAAGGCTTGAAAGAGTACAATTCAGTTCTATCGAATTGCATATCTGTAGGGTGTGGTAGTGCAGAATGGGCTCGATGAATCTCACTTGTTATGACATTTCTTGTAAGGCACTCCTATTTCCATAATTCTCCACTATCGGATAAAATTTTAACACTTACAGATTCGTTAGCGTCTATAACTATTTCCAACGGACACCTATCCTATCTCCAACGGCTCTGCTACAGTAACTTTCCTCTTTTATAAAAACACAATTTCTCAACATCAAACTTACTCCATCATTCTTATTTCCACTTATATCCCAAAAATTTCAAATGTATTCGAGTCCATCAAATTCGAACGGAACCGACGCACGCGATGAGCTACACGAGTCCATTAAGAAGTCTCTCAATGAGTTGAAGCAACTACTTAATCTGCTAATGGTCGTGCTGGTTGTAATGCTCGCTTTCTTTGTAATGTTATTCGTCCATCTGTGCTAAATGGTTGTAATAATCGTCAATAAATAAAATGATGGGTCGTTATTGGTATTGGGTTCTAATCCTCGATACTCGTATTTTTATATCCATTATTCGACTATTGGCATAGTCAACATATCACTCATATGCTTAACGAATTTAGCGTATAAATTCTTAAACTCGAATAGCACGTAGCACCTTAATCGTGATTATTATCTCGCTAAACATCCAAAAATTATCAAGAAACTCCAAAATGTTTATAATTAGTTGGCAAGTTTTTCCTTAACTTATTAAGCCAAGTAATTTATGATTTCTAATTCCCAGTAATAATCATCACCTGATTTTACGCTTCATTGGTCGGGTCTCACTCTGTCACTACTCTCTTAATTTCAAATGATCATGACAAAACATTAACTAGTTATCCATATACCGTTACAATCTTGCTCTACACGAGTTCTCCAAATTATTATACGAGTATTGGCTTCCCTATATAAAAGAGTTGGTACTAAGTAAAGTCTCCACAATTTCCTACACTCTCATACTCCTCATTATACATCTTGTCGTTCTACTTATTCCCAAATTTTCCTCTGGGTTTCACAAAATGCATGTCGAATCATATGTTGAGAAGGTGAGGCGCTATGAGGGAAAGATTGATTTCATTACTCATCGAATTCCGTTGCTCTTCATCCGACTAAGGGTGATCCTAATAGAAAGTGCCATAACGAGGTTGATAGATCCAGCACCATCATTATCGATGATAAGGAGTATATTAGGTATGGGTATAGATTTAAGGCATTCTCAAATAGCTTTGGAGGCGGATATCACTAGAGGTATGTGTCTAATTAACTCCAAATATTTCATTGGTGCACTTCCAAGTATTAACCCATTTGTTTATACCTGTTACAGAAACAATGCACCAGAAACGTGAAGAGTTGGGGATACTGGAGGATGAGCTGGTGAAGTTATTTGGTCGTTTGGAAAACTTCATCAAGTGGACTGCCTTGGTGGATATGGACTCAGGTGGTGGAAGAGTATTCGTCGGAGATTATGACAATCTCAAACTTATGGATATTTATTAGACCATGTGTTGAAGGAAGCTTATGGGAGTAAGGCTTCATCATCCTCAGAGGAGGATTAGGTCTTAGCACCTTGTATACTACTTGTGATGTAACAAAGGTTACTCAAGAGCATCTATTAACTGTGCGTTTTAATAAAAGACTTCTCTAACATCATGCATAACATGAAAGAATAATTAACATTATGCATAACATGTAGGAATAATTAAAACTATGCATAGCATGAAACAATTAACACTATGCATAACATGAAGGAATAATTAAAACTATGCTAACATGAAACAATTAACACTAGGCATCATATGAAAAGAAATACACATTACTTAACGAGATTACCGAAAATAAAACTTAACATATATCATGCAAGCAAGCAAGCATAAAGGTCAGATCAAGAAGAACTACTCTTAGTAAAAAAATTCTACCCCAATAAATTATTTGATAAGAAAACCTTATTTGTTTCTAGGTGATCTCACATTTTTAGTGGTCTAAGTAGTCCAGTTTATAAACAATCTATTCGCCATTTAAGTCAGAGTATTCCTAGGGCGTCCCTTGTTAAGTAATTGAGACTAAATTCTCTTTTACGGTCACAAGGTCGCTCTGATACCAACTGTAACAACCCGAATTTTTACAAGACTTAAGTAAACAAAAGGCGGAATATTAACTAAGTCTAATAAATAAATTATACAAAATCCGGATCGCTATGGATCACTTATACATGACTAATTAAATTAGTCGATAGGATAAACAACTTACAAAACAAACTACTTAGAACAATATAAAATCTCTCCTCGATTCCCATCATGCCCATAAAGGTGTCATCTCCTATATCAACTTGGTACCTGAAAAATAATATCAACAACACGCTGAGCGCGAGTAACCTAACCATTCTATTAACATCCCTAATAATACAAAAGCAGGCATGCGAATTAAATCAAGAATGCGTAAATAAGAGTCACATAATACATGTAACACATAAATTCATTTCTTGTTGTTTAAGCATGTGAGTCGATAGAACAAGGATGAAATAAAATCGGTGGTAGCCATTTGATTTTGAAAAGCATTTTTCACATAAGCATCCAATATGCACACGAGTCGTGGCTCCGTAGTGTATAACTATACATGCCCGGCTTGCATCTCACCTGACATATACAATTATCCACCATACTCGTAGACCGAGCCAATCCTAAGATGGTTTACATCTCACACTAGAGGGCTTGGCAGGGCCGGACTTCTTAGTATAAATCAACTTACTTATCTGGTAGCATACAGGAGTGAACTACAAGTGACCTGATAAAACCCACAAGTCACGGCACCTTGCACACCCGGCCATCAAGATCACGGATGTGCACACTAGCATCAAGCATAATGCTGGTGATATCTAAAGGAAGTACGAGACTGATCAGGTCCCTGTCTATGAATGGCCAAACACTCGCTACTCTCGGAACACCAGCAACTATATCCGGCCTATCTGGCATACATCCCGTGTCCTTCGTACGCCGATCGACACTTCTCATTAGACAACTCCATCAAGAAGTTGGCTGTTCCATACTCGAAGGCCCCATAAAGAACACCTCTCGAGCTATCCCGTATACTAAGACTCCTAAGTATCATTATAGCACAGTCGCCCATGCAACTACACGTAACTAATCACATTTCACTTCTTACCTAGGGTGACGGTGTCACGATACGGATTATCAACATTGTTTTAACACTCATTATCATCCATAAAGGATATTTACTTCCATATTGTAATCATAAAAGTCATAATATTGAAAAGGTAAAATATAACATAAATAGAAAACATGTTATAGCAATAAACAATTCAACAATAAAGTATCAAACAACAATAAACATGTCATGGCATAAAATGTTAAAATATTATATTTTGATATTTCACTTTTAAATTATTATTGTAATTTAAACTTAACGAATAAAGAAAATAACTTAATAAAAATCTAAATTAGATAATAATTTTAAAGATACATAAAATGTAAATATAATAATTTAATGATTGTGAAAATGTAAAATAACGATAAATATGGGAAATGTAAATAAACGATAATGTGAGTTTTAACTTATAAGACATGTTATTAGAGAATAAATTAAAGAGTGACATAAATAATTAAACAATTATCAAAATGTAGAATAAATTCATATTTCAACAAATATAATTAAATTTAGTGATCTAATATTTCTATCTCATTTTAAATAAACAAGCAAACTTATGAAACGCAAATTTAAACATAATTAAAATAATTAGCATAAACAAGTTTTGTAAGATTAAGAAGGTCAATAGAATGATTAGGTTACCGTTTTAAAATAAAAGTAACTCGTCAAAGGTAACCGTCTCAAAAGTTAAGGCATATCGTTGTAAGGTGCAAGTTACGTTACGAAACGTATATAACTCAACCCGAGTTATATGTAATAGATGGTCCGCGTATATATAAATCAATCCCGTCATTTAATTTTTGTCCCAATTCACATTGGAATACACGATTTCCTTATAACCCAACCGATTACTGCTTCCCTTCATCAAATACCTCTTTCTCTACTACAACTCACAACCGACGCAGCCAGGCTAACGAAGACGGCGAAGGTAGGTGATACGTGCATATTATATAGACTTTTACAGTCCCTTTTGGCACGTATTTCTGTGATTTTTAAGTGGTTTCATATCGCTTTACGCCCCGAATAGTCTACTTTGGTTTGTTTTGTATTAATTGCAGATATAAACCAGAATGACGAGAAATCAGCCAATATGACTCTAAAATCAATCAATTGAGAGTTGGAATGGGAAGCAGCTGCTTTAGGAAGCATGAAGTAGCTGAACGGGATGGA
>JAGPOY010004840.1:0-11537 GCA_018983105.1 Silene uniflora | reverse complement strand
TAATTCCCTCATTCCGTTGGAACCCATCCTCAGGACTGTCATTAGACCTCTCAAAAGTATATGGCTTACCAGTACCAGCCTTCTCCTTAGATCGAATAACGACCTTCTGCAGCTGCGCTATCATCAGTTCAATATCTTCATCTGCCTTCCTCCTACTCTCCTCATCAAAACATTTATTCAGAGACCTTGTGGCCATTGATGGGATAGCAACTTCGGTTTTTTGTGTCTTTTCAGGGTGAGGCTCGCATCCATTCTCCAAATTGTAACTCCCCTTCCTCGTAGGGACCTTCATCACAATCTTTTTCCTCATGCCCTAGTACTCCACAGCCATAGCAGAAAGTCGGTATCCTTTCATATTTCACCTCAAATTGTGTAGTCATTCCTGTCGGCATACGTATAGAAATATGCTTTTTAAAAGGGACCCTTACATCGTGAAGAAACTGGAGTCTCACAACCCTTTCGGTCTCCGGTATCGAGGCCTCATCTGCACAAAAGAAGCTACCTATTTGGCCACCCATCTTCTTTAGATTTTGCAAATTCGTTCTCCTCTTAATAGGAAGATCATAAATCCGATCCAATATCGGCACCAAGTGAAGCGGTGTGTCAGTCAGTTTGCCATTCTCATCCGGCTCATTTAGCCCCCAAATAAACTTGTCAAAATGCCATAGTTGCCCCGTTAGCACCTTTTCTTTATCCTTGACATTTGAGAATTTGAACACGAAAATCCTCTCTTTTGCATCGATCATATTTCCTATAATAGACCCTTTAGGGTTCCATAGCTTCGTCATTGACGCAATAGCCGCCCTCGTATTAATCGATTTTGACGCCCATAATTTGCCAACTAAAATGTATTCAGAAATTTCCCTCTTCGATGTCTCACCCCCTACATCCCACACAAAGTCATCCGCACTATCATCATCCTCATTATTAGCCCTAACCACGTTTTTGCCTTTATTTTTGTTCATCGAAACGTACTAGTTGAAAAAACTAGCAGGAATAGATAAAAGTGATAGAGAGAAAAACGAGAGAAGAGAAGAAAGGAGAGAAGAAAGAAAGAAAAAACCTCGACGGAAAAGGACGGAGGCAGGGAAACCCTAGAGAATCTCCACTAGAAACCCCAGGGAGCAATTTTGTTGTTTTAATTAAGTTGTATACGTGGCACAATCTGAGCGCTTCATCCTATAGATCCTATGGTCCTTATTAAACTGGGTTGGAACGTTGTGGATGTGCCACGTGTCTCATACAGCCATAATGACAAGCATTAAATACAGTTAATCATTTAATATGAACATAATAAATACTGCATAAATCTCAGCAAAATATTATTTATAGTTTAATAATTTTTATTAGAAAATTACATTAAATAATTCCGGTAATTTGATTCTAAATTTATTAAAAAAACTATTTTGATAAAAATTCTAAATTGTAAATAATTAAATTCATTGCGAAAAATGCTTTCATTTGAGTATCATTTTCAATATATTTGTTAAAATATTTTGATATGTAGAGATGATTAAAGTAAGTGTCTCACAATGTTTTAAATATACGTAAATAAAACATTTTTAGAAAATTATAAAACTCATTAAATTCATGAAGAAAAATATATTTGGAAAAACCATTGTATTTATTAAAAACAAAGCTTAAAGAAAATTATTGAGATTGGAAACGTTGATCATGCACAATTAATTATAACTTATTAGTTTTAATTAAAATTGTATGTATTTTGTTTTAAAACATTGAAGTTAAACCTAAAAAACTAAACTTTGGTAAAAAATTAATTTATTTTTACTTATAAGTAAAAAATGGGTTTTTCCCATAGATGTCCCGTGGTTTTCAATTCTCTCATCTGTACCCCTTCGTATAGGAAGTTATCAACCGTACCCCTTAACTTATTAGTTAGACCCATCAGTAGCTAATCTGTAACAATCCGACCCACCACGGTCGTACACACTTTTGGGCGCGTTTTGTCCTCATTTAAGCCCAAAAGCACAAGATCTTGTGTACTAAGTGGTGGGTGGGAGTTATTATAAATATATCACAAGCCCCATACTCTACCGATGTGGGACAAATCTCCACACACACCCACATTCTACCGATGTGGGACAAATTCCAGGAGTGTTACATAATCTCATTTATTCCGTCTGTTTTTTGCAGTTAAGTACCAAGTTGGCACTCATTTTGCCAAATAAGTGTGTGACTAGGCTGGTACTTGTATTTGCTTTATTTGTTTTTTTTTCCCCCAAAACTTTCCCTCCATAACTTCCCTCCATCTTCTCCAATATAATTCAATTTTTTCCCTCCATAACTTCCTCCATCTTCTCTTATATAATTCACTCTTTCTCCCCAATTTTCTTCACCCCCTTTATCTTCCTCTTATTTTCCTCTATCATAACAATGTATTCTTCATCCAATTAGAGAAGGAATGACCCAATTGAAGATCTTGATTTTCGAAACCAAAAATACAATTTATATGATCTTGATTTTCGAAACCAAAAATTCAATTGGGTCATTTCTTCTCCAATTGGATGAATAAGACATTGTTAAGATAGAGGAAAATAAGAGACAGAAGATAAAGGGGGTGAAGAAAATTGAATTATATTGGAGAAGATGGAGGAAGTTATGAAGGGAAAAAATTGAATTATATTGGAGAATGTGGAGGGAAGTTATGGAGGGAAAGTTTGGGGAAAAAAAAGAAAAAATAAATAAAGCATATACAAGTCACCGGCCCAGTCACACGCTTATTTGGCAAAATGAGTGCCAACTTGGCACTTAACGGCTAAAACAGACGGAATAAATGAGGTTGGCTACTAATGGGTCCAGCTAATTAAGTTTAGGGCTACGATTAATAACTTCCTATACGAAAGGGTACAAATGTGAAAAGTGAAAACCACGGGGGCACCAATGGGAATACCCTAAAAATATTAAAGGTTATATATGAATTATATTATTTTTCTTCAGTTATAATAATAAAATTTCAAAATAGGTCGCGCGAAGCGCGAGATACTACCTAGTCTATATATACTCCTATCACCTATCACCTATCACCTTATATATTATTGCTCACAATTACAAAACACACAACATAAAGAGGGGAAGAGAAAAAGACTAGGAAGATAAGAAACCATTTCATCTATTATCTACCGTAAGTTTTTAATTCCGCTTTAATCAATTGTTTACATATGTAAGTTTGACCCTTGACCACCATGGACCGTTGACAACCCTTGACCTCGCTGTTGACCGGCGTTGACCATGCATTGATCACCTTGACCGAGGGTTTGACCGTGCTATTTTGGCCTTATTTTTGGGAATTTTGGGTAGATTCTTGTCTGAATCGTTATTGTATTGATAGGTTAGTAATTGTATGAATAATATTTGATTGTTTAGGTGACAGAATTGTTGAGAAGCATTATTAATTGGGATTGCTATTTATTTGGATTGCATTGTGTGAACCAAGCCACCCGCGCGTTGGTGATTAAGGCGGCAGCACTGCATCCACGTAACTTTGGTTTGTCAAAGCACGTCGTGGACCGTTGCCGATTTGTGAGACATTGAAACCGGTGAAAGGTTGAATAAGCCTGCATTTGTGGAGTCGTCACCAATTTTTATGGAAAATTGGTACAGTTCGAATACTTTATGCCATGTCGATCAAGACACAAAGTAATGACATGAACACTCAGAAATTCGTCGCCCTTAGCATTCTATGTCTAGAATGACTCTCAAGATGCCAATGGACACGGATGTCCAGAGATAGCTGGAGTAAGGGGAGAGGGTACGTATTAGGAAGTTCTTTAATCGAACACCTAATCCCACCCGCCTCGATAGCGGCCTCTACTAATGATTAGGGAAATTGTCTATGTTTGATATGTCGTCGATTGTATGCATGCAATGCAACATCCAATAAATTAAACCTATCATGTGATATTTAACTATGTCGGTTGACAAGTAACTTAGCAAGCAATTCGGGACAAAGTGATATTTATGTTCAATTACATGTGAAAGCCAAGCAAAAAAATAAATCATACGAAATAAAACATTATAATAATGAATTACATAAATAACGATTACAACGATTACAACGTTTTACTTAATTTGTGTCGTAAATACGCTCAAACGGAAAGTTTGGAAAGCAAGGAAATAAAAGGAAAAGAGATAAGAAAAATATGAAAAATAAGCTGGAATTGAAGTGATAATACGGGATAATAGTCGATTAAACCTAAATTATTGAACTATGACAAAGCGAGACAAGTTCAGAAGCAGAAACCACCTCAGAACAGGCGCAGT
Organism: Silene uniflora; assembly: GCA_018983105.1. Lineage (NCBI taxonomy): Eukaryota > Viridiplantae > Streptophyta > Magnoliopsida > Caryophyllales > Caryophyllaceae > Silene > Silene uniflora. The sequence goes on along the minus strand of JAGPOY010004840.1, from coordinate 7,256 downwards.
ACCTGCTGCGTCCTCTAAAAGAGGCGCAGCTGCGATGCGTCTGTTTCTGAGCTGGGTTCTGACTGTGAAAGTCGGAACCGCGGTGTTTGTTAAGCTCATTAGTTGATTTATGGTAGATTATCGATATAAGACTCGAATTGAAGTGATTTAACCGATTATATGTATATGTGATCGTCATAAAATGGATTAAAACGGATAAAAAAGAAGCAAAACGAGTGATTTACAACGGGTTACAAAAATTACGATGTCGGAAATACAAAAGATCGAAACTTGAGTCTATGATAGACGAATTGACGATGAAAGGTTGGAAACTGAACGTTTGTATCAAATACCAATCCCTGAGCCTCGACATGAGCGAGTCGAACCTCTTAAACCGAGTTTGAACTGAACGGCGGAAACCCGCAAATATCGAATTATTTGGGATTCAAGTCGAATTAATGGTTAAAATTTAAAAGGATTTGATAAAATACATCCTGAAATATTGGGTGAACGAAGAAACGGGAGAAAAACGAAGAAAAAGAAAGAAACAAAAAAGAAGATGAAAACCATAGAGGATCGAGGAAGAAGAAGAAGAATAAGAAGAAGAAGAAGAAGAAGAAGAAGAAGAAGAAGAAGAAGAAGAAGAAGAAGAAGAAGAATAAGAGCAGGAGCAGTAGGCAGCCTCTGGAAGAGGCGCAGCAGATGCTGTGATCCTTCCAGAAGGCGAAGCTGCTTCTGCGTTTCTTCCAGACGTCATTCCCCTGCTGTTTTCATCAAAAGGTTTAAGAAGGTTTAGTTTTAAATCGGTTTCAGCATATTTATAACACGGACTAAAGAAGGGTTTTACACCCTCTGACTTACATGTTTGACGAAGCGAGATTAACTAGTTAAAGATTTAGTGATTGCTCGACTCGAATGTATGTAGAAAGTGCCCTCGTAGGAGGATTTTAACGATTGATTGGGTTGATTAGGTGGAGTTGGTCAAGTTGGTCGGTCTATGCAAGGTGACTGGTACTCAGAATTATATGAGCTTACGTGGTCGATTGATCAAGCACCTAGGCGTCAAAAAGCAATAGCGTGGTTTAGAATGCAAAGAGAGAAGAGAAGGACGGACACTCGCGTGAATAAGATGAAGGGCGAAAGCCTCTATTTATACTAATCACGAGGTAGAGTTTAGGAATAAACCGGATTCGGAAAGAAAATCTAGAAAATTTTCGGAAACTGAGAAAAGAGGGCTGGAGAAGAGGCGCATCAGCTACTGCGTTCATTCGAAGAGGCGTAGCACCTACTGCGTCTTCTCTCCAGAGGTTTCCTCCTCGTTAAGAAAGAATTCCGTGTTTGATTTAGGAATTAGGGAATATAAGTACTTCCTTATTCCGTAAAATACATATTTCGGAAATATTTATCAAAATATAATAACTATTATTAGGAATAAATATCTAGAACATTCTAGAACCTTTCGACTCGGCATTTGTAAACGGCATTTAGAAATTGAAAACGATTTTTGACCCGGACTCCAAATGTACTCTAATTACTCTCAAAACGGCCGTATCGGTGCGTAGATGACGACCAAGGGGTTGACTTGAGTGTTTGAGCTATCACTTATCGATAAACTTACGAACTGTCATAAATCGCTCCGCATAACCAAACATGCGGTCCAATATCATTGGGTGGCTAGCGGAAGGTGTAGAAACGAGGTATCTACACATTGTTGGAATTGTTAATAAGATATGATAACTACTCAACTCGTTTTATTGTGAAATTGGATGGATTAATGGATGTGGAATTGTTATTGTTGGATTATTATTGCTGGATGGTTTATTATTCGATGAGATTATTCATATTGGCATGTTATTGTTATTGGATACCTCAGCCTCGTGTCTGGGAAGAATTACGATTATTGTTGCATATCATTTGCAATGGATACCTCAGACTCATTCTAGGATGATTATTATTGTGGCATAGCATTTGCATTGGTTTCCCCAGGCTGGTTCTGCAGGACTGGTCTTTGGATGAGTTTACCTCAACTTTAAGGTTTAGCTGACTGCATTGTTTTCCCCGGGCCAGTGATTAGCAAGATGAACGGGTGTTTCGGGTGATGAGCTCAGCGACATTTGCATATCATATCATATCATGCATTTTATTCATTAGATCATATACTGTTGTTTATTTATCCTACTCAACCGTTTGGTTGACACTATATTTGGTAACAGTTATGGTGAACCAATTATCGGGGAGGGGATTGACTGACAGGTATTTGAGTTAGCTGATTTGGGAGCTTATGGGGATGCGTGAGGACAGATGACCATGACTAATTAGTTTTCTAGCTCACTTAGTTTCTCAGACAGTTTAATTATATTCGTACTTTTATTTACGCTGCGAGATGTATTATTTATTACTCAGTTTATTCGGTTGGTTAAGTTGTAATAAGACCTTTATACGTTAAATTTTTTTAAAGTACTTTGGTTTGTTTTACTTTGTTATTCACTATCTCGAGCAACCAAGATGGTATCAGTCCTATTTATTTGGAAATGTCTTTTTAAAGGCTCCTAAATAAATGAGGGTGTTATATAAACGTTGTAAAGAGATGAATTTTATGTTCTTTTATTATCTATTTGATATACTTACCTCGGGAAAACGAGATGGTAACGCCCTTATTTGCTAGGGAAGGCTTGGGCAATGCTCCTTGGTAAATGGGGGTGTTACAAAGTGGTATCAGAGCGACGATTTTTAAACCTGTAAGGCTTTAACCAATGAATCAAATGAACATAGAGAGTCAAATTAAAATGAACCGGTGCATGTGTGTTGGGAGCCCTCTTAAGTTGGTTTTGGATGGGAAGGCGCCCTCATCTTAGAATCCCGACCCCAACATACTTAAGCCAGTAACATCGCATGGGAAGGGTGTGTGGGTTGTTTATATGTGTTGGTGTGATCGCTGTGCTTTGTAAGTATGCGTGCATGTTATGGTATAATCGAGTATAAAGGTGGATATGTGATAAGTCCATTTTACATATAGTTTACTTCTTAATTTTAGCTCGGTTTTATTTGATTATTGCACTTTTATTAGTGTGCTTGTGAGCTAATTCCGTGTTCTTGGTGATTTTGCTCGTATTCATTGCATTTTGTAGGAAATGAAGCACTCGGTAGCTTTTTCCTGTCAAATTAGCATTCACCCATGTTCACTAAGCTAAGTGGAAGCAAGACTTTACCATGGAGGGCGTTTTGGGAAGAAATGTAAAACCCGAGCGTGAAGGCATCCAAATGGGTCGATGGACAAAAATATATAAAATGAAGCCCATAAAGAAGTTGAGAGCAAGGAGCTTTGGATGCCATATTAGATGCTCTTAGTATACTCACTAAGCACCAACCGGAGGATTAAAGAGGCATTAAGTTATAGCATTGGATTCCTTTGAAAATTTAAGACGAAATAAAGAGAATTAGTCAAGAAACACACGACCCCGATCGGGGTTAGGTGCCCCCGATCGGGGTTACCCTTTTTTATGCTATTTACGTTACTCGTTTATTCCTATATAAAGGGAGTTGATCGACACTTCTAGGGGACATCTTCACATACCTTTTTATACTTCATTTTCTCTCCTATTTTCAAGTATTAAATTAGTGTTAGAATAGATTAGATTTCCTTATTGTTATTATAACAACCCGACCCACCACCGTCGTAACACATCTATCTTCAAGATGAGATGTCCGCCTTTGGCCCGTTTTGTCCTCACTTAAGCCCAAAAGCGCGAGGCCTTGTTACTAAGTGGTGGGTAAAATCCCTTATAAACATTTCATAAGCCTCCTATTTTCCTGATGTGGGACAAATCTCGAGCTTCACTCAAACTCTTGGGTGTTACAAATTCCCCCACTTAAATAACACAACGTCCTCGTTGTGCCCGGAGGCTGACCGTTGCCAAGCCCAGAATCCACCCCCGCTGGGTATCTGACCCGGGTACTCCCGACCACAGGCTCACCACACGGTCGCAGGGTCACTCGGATACCATTTATAACAATCTGACCCACCACCGTCGTAACACATCTATCTTCAAGATGAGATGTCCGCCTTTGGCCCGTTTTGTCCTCACTTAAGCCTTAAAGCTCAAGGCCTTGTTACTAAGTGGTGGGTGAAATCCCTTATAAACATATCACAAGCCTCCTATTTTCCCGATATGGGACAAATCTCCACTCAAACTCTTGGGTGTTACAGTTATTTACATTTCCTTTATCATTTCAAAGTTGTATTACAATTTCCATTCAAGTATTTGTTCTTCAATTCCAAGTTTCATTTCCTTTGTGGAGGTAGTTATATTTCTGGTATTGCTTTGTTATTTCCTTTATCATTTCCATTATTAGTTAGTTATCATGTTTATTTTACCATTTGTCATTAGTTTCATTTACATTATGCAAGAGTAGTTTACTTTGTCTAGGGAATAAGGAAGGCATGCATAAATAGTTATTGCAATTGTTGAATTGAGATGTCATAGTAATCGAATAATAGTTTCTATATCATATGTTCGTATTGTTTTGTTAGTCTTTGATTGTTGGCCACTTTCTTAGATTAAATTTGTTAATTCGTTCTATAAGTCGAGAGACACGGAATTGAATTAGACTAAGCATGTGTTAGTAGAACGACCTAGCAATACGAGAGTTCGTTAGGACCCGATCTACGGTTGACAATAATATCGAGATGTGGTTGTCTTTAAGCCTAAACAATTATCGTGTTATCTATTTTCTAGTTTGACATGAATATTTACATAATTTTGCATGTGTGACCCGACCTCCCTAGACATCTTCTTTTATATTATTATTGTTTTTCAAAACCAAAATAAACACCCATCGTTAATCAATCTTGATAGAATTTACCCCATAACAACTTGTTTAGCAACTCCAGTTCTCCTTGTGTTCATAGTTGTTAGTAATTCACCAGTTGTAGTCGATGTCATAGCTGAGTTGTACCTTTCTTTTGGTTAAACGTTCTAAAGAGATAAATTTAATGTTATTTTATGGTCTATTTGATATACTTACCTCGGAAAACCGAGACAGTAACCCCCTTATTTGCCAAGGAAGGCATGGTTAAGGCTCCTTGGTAAATAGGGGTGTTACAATTATGATTTAGATGGTAAAGAGTTGGTACTTTGGAACATATTGACCCCCGGCAAGGGTGGAACTCACAACCACGATTTAACAAAGTACAAAGACGGGAATAGGCATTTTGCGGGTTTGGATGCAGACGAAAAAGAGTACGTGAGGCAACAAGTTCGGGCATCGATTCCCCTGAGAGATATTAAAAACGGTCTTCATCAAAGAACCCCCAATAAACCCTAAGCTTCCAACACCCATATTTATAGCGATGCAACCAAGGTTAGGCGAGAAATGAGAGGCGCACGAAATGCCACTCAACAAATGTTGGCTCTAGCTGTAGATGTGAAGCATGTGCAAAGGCACAAAACAAATCCCAGGACAAAAGAGTTCGCTCATGTTTTCATGTCTCATCCGGAAGCCGTAAAGTTGTTCTGTGCTTATCCCCATGTGGCACTCATTGATTCGACCTACAAAACCAACTATTACGAGATTGCACCCATTGAGGCTGTTGGTGTCACACCATCTGGTTCTTCATTCTTAATTACTTGTGTGTTGCTTTCTTACGTGTCGGAAAAAGATTACATGTAGATGTTAGAGAGATCAGGGGAGTGATGAGTCATATTTATATACATTTATATGTCTCCCCTTGAGTTGCTTTTGATAGTTTTCGTGCTAAAATATGTCATTTACATGTCATTTATGCTAGAATGAGATACTTCCGCATTTCGGTGATTTTAATACAGATATGAAGCATTTGTGGAACAAAAGACTATAATGAGCACCACGGAGTTGGCATGGAGGAACACACGAAGTATGGCACGGAAATCTAGGAAAATAAAGGAAGAGAATTGAAGAAGCGTAGAAGTAAGGAAGATAGACGAGCAAAAGAAGAGCTTCATATAACTAGTACCTATTTTGAAGACCATATCTTGAGTTATACAAATGATAATCAGGTGATTTTAATTGGAGGTGAAAGTTTATTCTCTTAGCTTTCCAACGCCACAAAAATCGCTTGATTCAGAGAAGTAACGAAGAAATGGCGGCCGTTTGAAGTTCAGTGCGCAAAGCAGGAATTACGCGCTGAGACAAACTCGATCGAGTTCCCATGAACTCGATCGAGTTACTATTTACAATTCCTTAAATTCAAATGTCGAGAGTTGGCAACTTTGGAAAAGTGAAACTCGATCGAGTTTCCATAACTCGATCGAGTTTGCTCCACTGTGACGATTTCCGGGATTTTCCTTATTATGGTCTATTAGCTACTGTAAATACCTAATTCGTACACTTTTATTATGGACACGTTTTTATTAACTTTCAGAACCCTTAAACACTTAGTTATTAGCTACTTTGTTATTTACGGATCTACGACAGTTTTACGGTATTAATCTTTCTTCGTTAATTATTCAAGTACTTATTTTTATTCAATTGCTTCTTTGTTCATCTTATTTTATGTTCTTAATTATGCCTTCCTTTATTATTATTGTTGGTAATCTTATTAGTATGAGTAGCTAAATTTCATATTTAGGGTGAAAGGGGATCTAGGTTAATTAAAGGGGATTAATTGTTTTAATCGTTAGTAATATCGCATGAATTATCGTTTGATTATTGTTCTTCTTCTAATTAATTGATTTAGGCCTGAATCGTTAATTAGTGTTGCATAAACTAGGATTATTGCCGAACGGATTAAGACTAGTATAGGTTACGATAATAAAATAGACTAACTTAATTATAGCGACCGCATGTTAAGTTTAGATCTAAAGAGCATATTTGAGTCGACCGATCATATGACCTTAGATAATTCAATTGACCTAATATAATTGATTAAATTACATCCCCGAATAATTGACCTAGTGAACCCGATCCCTAGACTTTTTAATATTATTGATCTAAGCCTTTATTTTACTTTGTTATTTTTTTATTTTTTTTTTTTTTTGAGAAAAGATCATTATCATTAATAAAAAGTCATACGACATCTACAACATATTCCAAACTCAACCGGATACAAATCGATAACAACCATAGGAAATAAATTCTTGTTCAAAGACTGATCCACTGCAACAGAGTCTCTATCATCGGTTCGCCGCAACAGGCTTTCATCCATAAGAGGGTCTCCGAATCTTCCTTGACGAGTATCAATTTCTTCTGACGTGATTGATTGTAGCCATGAATCGGACAATATTTGTATAACCATATAA
>JAGPOY010004839.1:1711-12262 GCA_018983105.1 Silene uniflora | reverse complement strand
GCCTTTCGCCATCGCTATTTCGTAAGTATTACTAAGATCTATATCTCGTGTTAGTTATTTACGATTGATTCGGTATATTTGTATGAGAACATGATTGGGCACTATTTGATGATATGTGTTGTAATTGTTAGGCGGTGATTTCGTAGAGGAACCTTTCTAGCTGCTTGATTGTGCTTTGCTTGCGGATTTGCTATCAGGTGGGGTTTCCCTACTCAGTACTTCACATTTTGAGGCGATATTGTATTGATTAACTGCTGAGGCTGATTACATATTTATGATTATGATGAGATTGCTGGTATTGATTGTATTGCATGAATGTTACGGCTGAAAAACTGTTCCGGCTGAGTGAGTCCATACTTGGGAGATGGTCCACGCCCTTTGATCGCTCCTTGTGACTCCCATCACAAGGACGATGTGCACATTAATGAACCTAGGGTTTCACTTTTTGCGATGAGTGGCTGCGGTGACGAGGCTGTGTCACTGGCTGATGGATACCTTTTGCGATGGGTATCTGGCTGAAGGGATTGAATATGAATGATTGACTTCCGCTGTGTTAATATTACGTTGCATCTATATTTATGGCTGGTTGTGTTTGCTGACCCCGTTGTTGTTGTCTTGTGACTTGCGGTGATGCATTGGGGGTGGTGAGCAGCTATTTAGCAGGTTTTGTATGATGCTATCTTCCGGGATGGATGGGATGCCGCTGAGTCTAGCTGACAGCCGTTATAGCTTCCGCTGAGTTTAGTAGTCGTCTTTAGACTGTTTGAGTTGTGCCTTTTACAGTTTCAGTTTTGGCTTCAGATGTTGTAATCACTTTAACTTATCATATTTAATAAATGTTGTTTCTTTATGGTCTATTTGATATGCTTACCTCGGGCGAACGAGATGGTAGCATTCTTATATGCCAAGGTGGTCCTTGGTAAGGCACTTTGGTATATGGGGGTGTTACACGGGTGGTTTGGCTTTCTTATGAAGGATGTAAAGTGTACGTTTAGGTCAGCAAGTATTCACTATATGGACTTTGATGTAGTGGTAGGGGACCGCAAGATGAGAGTCACTGGTTTCTACGGGTGGCCTGCTGTTCAAGATAGACACCTCTCGTGGAGGCAATTGAGAATGCTTGCAGCGGAATCTGATGATCCTTGGCTTTGTTTTGGTGATAATAACGAGATTCTCTACTCTAATGAGATAAAGGGTGGCAATAGAGCACAGTGGCAAATGAATAACTTTCGCAATGCAGTGGACGAATGTAAGTTAAGAGACATTCCTTTTGAGGGATACGATTTCACTTTTGATAATGGCCAGGTGGGAGATGATAGAAGACAAAGTAGAATCGACAGAGCTATGAGTACGGATGCGTGGTTTGAACTTTTCCCTTACGCCAAATTGATTCACCTTGATAGGGAATGGTCGGACCATGCTCCGATACAGGTGGTGTTAGATAAGCGGGTTGTGGAAGAAGGGCGTAACAGACGGTTCCGTTCAAATAGTGTATGAAAAACATGTATCTAATTCATAATAGACTACTACAACTAAGGAACACGTTTGATTCCCATGGAAATAACGTGCCCTTCATGCTTATCATATTTCAACGGTTTAGTGAGAGGATCTGCGATGTTATCATCCGTGGCAATCTTGTCAATCACTATTTCTTCTTGCTCAATGTAATCACGGATCGAATGAGCCTTCCGATGTACATGTCTAGACTTGTTGCTAGACTTAGGCTCCTTAGCCTGGAAGATGGCACCTTTATTTTCACAATAGATGGTGATCGGGTCATTCGAACTAGGAACTATGGTTAGCCCTTGTAAGAATTGACGCAGCCATATAGCTTCCTTTGCAGCTTCTGAAGCGGCATAGTACTCGGACTCAGTAGTAGAATCTGCTACAACTTCTTGCTTGGAACTCTTCCAGGTAACTGCAGCACCATTAAGAGTAAAGACGAATCCAGATTGAGATTTAGAATCATCTCGATTTGGTTTGGAAGCTAGCATCTGCGTAACCGATTGCGCATAGCTCAGTATCTCCTCCATAAGTCAATACCCAATCCTTAGTCCTCCGTAGGTACTTAAGGATGTTTTTCACAGCTATCCAGTGTGTTTCACCTGGATTGCCTTGGTACCGACTCGTCATACTCAATGCATATGCCATGTCTGGACGTGTGCATATCATGGCATACATGATCGATCCTATAGCTGATGCATAAGGAACGCGTTTCATGCGCTCGACCCCTTCAGATGTCGTGGGTGACTGAGACTTGCTCAAATGCATCCCAGATATCATTGGAAGGTTCCCCTTCTTGGAGTTGGTCGTGCTGAATCTCTCAAGGATCTTATCTATATAAGATTCCTGACTGAGAGATAACATCCATCGTGATCTATCTCGATAGATACGAATTCCCAAAATGCGTTGTGCCTCTCCCAGATCTTTCATCTGGAAATGGTTCTTTAACCATACTTTTACCGAAGTTAGGAGATGAATGTCATTCCCAATCAAGAGTATGTCATCAACATACAATATCAAGAAGACAATCTTGCTCCCATTCGACTTGATGTATAAGCATGGTTCCTCGACCGATCGAGTGAAACCATTCTCTTTTATCACCTGGTCGAAACGATGATTCTAACTCCTAGATGCTTGCTTAAGTCCATAATTGGAACGCTTAAGCTTGCAAACTTTCTTAGGATTTTCAGGATCGATGAAACCTTCGGGTTGTACCATGTACAAATCCTCCTCCAAATAACCGTTTAAGAAGGCGGTTTTCACATCCATTTGCCAAATTTCATAGTCATGAAAAGCGGCAATCGCTAAGATTATCCGAATGGAACGCAACATGACTACGGGTGAAAAAATTTCATCATAATGCAATCCGTGCACTTGAGTGAAACCTTTTGCCACTAGTCGTGCCTTATATGTATCTGGTTGCCCTTCTACAGAATGCTTTATCTTGTAAAGCCATTTGCATTGAAGTGGTCTTACCTTATTTGGTAACTCAACTAGATCCCATACGTTATTCTCATACATGGAGTCCATTTCGGATTGCATGGCTTCTAGCCATAGCTTAGAGTCGGAACAGGCCATGGCATCTTTATAGGTTGCGGGTTCATTACTCTCTAGGAGCATAACGTCATTGCCATTGTTCTCCTCGACCATATCGATGTATCTGTCGGGATGAATGGAGACTCTACCCGACCTCCTAGGTTCCTCAGGAATATTAACCGCAGCATCAGTTGAAGGAACAGCTTCCTCCATTGGTTGCTCGGTTGTTGGTTCTTGAATCTCTGACAATTCGAAGGTTCTATTACTTGACTTGTTCTCGAGAAACTCTTTCTCTAAGAACGTCGCACTTGCCGCAACAAAAACTCTTTGTTCGGTTGGCGAATAGAAGTAATGACCAAACATCCCTTTTGGATAACCAATAGAGTATGTCTTGACCGATCGCGGGCCGAGCTTATCCTCGTGTCTTAAGCCTCGCAGCCCCAAACCCGAATAAAGGACAAGTTAGGGACCGTTCCCTTCCATATCTCATATGGAGTCTTGTCTACAGCTTTAGACGGACTTCGGTTAAGTATAAGAGCAGCTGACAAAAGAGCATAACCCCACAATGAATCAGGTACTACCGTGTGAATCATCATGGATCGAACCATATCAAGTAGTGTTCGATTTCTCCGTTCGGACACATCATTTAATTGAGGTGTTCCAGGTGGAGTTAACTGTAAAACGATTCCACAGTCTTTGAGGTGTTGATCAAACTCATTTGAAAGATACTCGCCACCACGATCTGATCGAAGTGCTTTAATCTTTCTACCCAGTTGGTTCTGAACCTTATTCTGGTATTCTTTGAATTTCTCAAAAGACTCACTTTTATGCTTCATTAAGTAGACATATCCATATCTACTTAAATCGTCCGTGAAAGTGATAAAATATCTATAGCCTTCTCGTGCGTTGGTTGACATAGGTCCACACACATCAGTATGTACGAGTCCTAATAGGTGAGCAACGCGCATTCCAACACCTTTGAAGGAAATTCGAGTCATCTTACCGATGAGACATGATTCACACGTGCCAAATGATTCGAAATCAAATGCCGAGATAGCTCTATTCTGTATAAGCTTCTTTACGCGTTTTTCATTTATGTGTCCCATACGGCAGTGCCATAGGTAAGTTTGATCTTTGTCACCGACCTCTACTTTCTTATTTTTTTTTTCGGTGAAATGTTAATATATATATATCAAAGCATAAAACGTTCAGGTACATCACCGCTACTTTAGAACACATACATTTCCAGAATTCTCATACAGAACATTACTCATTCCTCATTTAGACCTGTAAAACTATACCTAGTCTACTACACCATGCATTGTCTACATGATGCTTAATACTCCATAATCTCCTAGTTGCTATGCTCTTTATCCATTGTTGAACCATTCCCAACACAATCAGTGGACTGCTCACACTGTACTCTAGCCTTGCCAAATTCCTGCACCACCAAACCTGATACAGCAATCTCAAAATAGCTGCCTGGATCAGCTGTTTCTTCATCATTGAACGCATTGGTAATTTCCTGCATCATTCCAAAGTGTTCTGAACAGGAATGACATATCCCATCCAGTCTCCTATCAAGTTCAAGCATCTGCTACTGAAGGGACAGTTGAAAAACAAATGATCACTAGTTTCTGCACCCTGTCCACAAAGATCACACACCAGATCAATCTGTATCCCAAAATGCTGTAACCTCTCCTTAGTTAACAGCCTGTTCTTAGCATACAACCAGGCAATGAAATTATGTTTAGGCTGCACATTTTTATTCCAAACTACAGGATACCAAGTAACAATAGGTTGGCTGCCCATTAACCACTTATATCCCTCAGCAGGAGTATAAATGCCATTATTTGTATGTCATATTCCATTCACATATCCACCAATCAGTCTATCCTTAACTTTGCATATCTGCCTCCAAGTCCAACTGGAGTTTATGTTAGGTTGATAAGCAAACCAATCAGTCTGTTTGATGTAAATCTGGCTAACCCATTTAATCCAGAGGTGGTCAGCCTTAGAAGCTAACCACCAAGTGTACTTTCCTAGCATTGCCACATTCCAGACTTGGCTATGAATAATTCCAAGTCCACCAGCTTTCTTGTCCATGCAGATCTGATCCCATGAGACAGGGAGAGCTCTATGATAGCCTTCTTCCCCTTCACATAGATAGTTCATGCAAATAGCCTTTATTTTCTTGATCACCTCAGCAGGTATAAGAAAGATCCTAGCCCAATAGGTGTGGAGCTGAGATAAGACTGACTTCACAAGTACCAACCTGCCAGCATAACTCAATCTTCTAGTCCCCCATCCTTTAATAGCAGTAACCATCTTTTCCACCAGTTTAGAGCAATCACCAATAGATATCCTCTTGTAACTAATTGGGATACCAAGATATCTGAAAGGAAATTGTCCTTCCTTGAACCCAGATAATCTCTTAATCTCCTGAACAACATCAGAGCCAATTCCATTACAGTATAATTCAGATTTCCCTTCATTCATTGTAAGCCCAGAAGAGTTTGAAAATGTAGCAAAGGCTCTAAGAATAACAGTAACACATGCAATGTCTCCTCTACTAAACAGAAGCAGATCATCTGCAAAGCAAAGGTGGCAAAGTTTCAAAGGTCTTCATAGGGGATAAAACCTAAATCCTCTACCATCAGTCACAACCTTGAGGATTCTAGTAAAATACTCCATACAAATAACAAACAGCAAATGGGACATAGGATCCCCCTGCCTAATTCCTCTTTTGCCTTCAAAGAAACCAAATGTGCTCCCATTGAGGGATATAGTATAAGTTGGAGTAGACACACAATTCATGATTAATGTAGTCATTTGCTGAGGGAAATTAAGGGCTCTTAGCATCCCTTCAATGAAGGACCATTCTATTGAATCATAGGTCTTTCTTAAATCAACTTTCATCATACATCTTGGGGAGCATGCTTTTCTATTGTATAGTCTCACCAGGTCTTGGCAGACCAAAATGTTATCCACGATGTCCCTCCCCTTGATGAATGCACTCTGATTTTCACTAATAATTTCAGGGAGAATGACAGCCACCCTGTTACAGATGAGCTTGGTAATGCACTTGTATAAGACATTATAACAAGCAATTGGCCTAAAATCTCCAACACACTCAGGTCTTTCCTTCTTAGGGATGAGAGTTATCACTGTTGCATTAACTTGTTTCAACAACTTCCCATTAGCAAATACTTCCTTCACAGCTTGACAGAAATCAAGCCCAGTCACATCAAAGGAGTCTTTGGAAAATTGACTTGTATAACCATCTGGACCAGGGGATTTTTGTCCAGGGATAGAGAATAAAGCCTCCCTGATTTCATCATTAGTCACAGGTCTCATCATTCTCTGCTGTTGCATATTATTCAGAATTTTACCCTTTCTCACAGTTGGAGCATGAACTTTGGTGACAGGTTTGCTTGAACCCAGTAGCTCTTTGTAATAGTATAAGAAAGCCTCCTCAATCTCATTAGGATTAGTATATTGAGTTCCATGTATATCTTTAATCACCAACACTTTGTTCCTGATCCTTATACTCTTGATGGCACAATGGAAATAGTGAGTATTAGAATCTCCTTCCTCAACCCAATGGATCTTAGCCTTTTGAGCTAAGAATTCAGTCCTTGCACTTTCAAGTTCTCTATAAATCTTAGCAGCCTCCCTTTCCTGATCCCAGAGAATGCTATTGTGAATATCTCCTTGCATTTGTGTTTGAATACTTTCTAACTGCAATTTGGCCAGCCTAGCAGTAGCCTCAATGTTAGAGAAAGCCTCCTTATTAAGATCTCTCAGTTCATGTTTGAGCAATTTCAGTCTTCTGACTAGTTGGAACATAGTGATACCAGGTATATTAATCTGCCAAATAGTACTCACCACCTCCTTAAAGTTCTCAGCTCTTCCCCACATATTGAAATACTTGAAACTACTCCTTCTCCTCTCATCAATAGACCACAACTCCATAACACATGGATTATGATCAAAAAGCCCTTCAGGAAGGAAATGGGTCTGCATATCAGGAAACTCCATTATCCAGTCAGGATTAACTAAAGCCCTATCAATCCTGCTAAATCTTCTACCATCCCCTTCCTGCTTATTACTCCATGTATAGAAAGCCCCATAGGCTGGCACATCAGCTAATTCACAAACATTAGTGCAAGCCTGAAACCTGCTCACTTCATGGTCAGTTACTACAGAACAATTCTCTCATCATACCCTAGAACATTATTAAAGTCTCCCACCACTAACCAAGGCCCATGGACTTGATTATGCATTGCTTCCAAGGACTCCCATAGAGGTTCCCTCTCAGCTAGTCTATTAAGACCATAAAAAAAAGACATCCACCACTGTAAACCAGTAGGCTTATAACAGATCTTGCAGTGAATGATTTGTTCCTCACAAGAAATCACATCCACCTGAAAGATTCCATCATCCCAGAGTATCCATATTCTCCCAATACCACACACATTATTATTATGAATTAAAGACCACTGACTCCCCAAACCATTATGAACTTTCATAATAGAACAGTTCCTTATTCTAGTCTCCATTAACCCAACTAAACTAATGTTATTATTTTGCAGGAAACATCTAATGTCTCTCTGCTTATTAGGGCCATTACACCCTCTAACATTCCAAAAGGCCAACTTAACCATGATCTCCAGTTGTCTGAGTACTCTCCTTTCCACCAATACACTCCTTACTACCTGGTACAACAGTATTGAGAGTATCTAGAAAGGTTTTCCTGCTACCAATGTCCTCAGAAATACATTCCTGTCTGTTAATTCTGGTAAGTAACTTCACAGAAGAGCTTGGCATTTTAGTTACTAGACCAGGCATGGGAGTAATGAGAGGAGGTCTCACTCCTGCTGTAACCATAGGCATTGGAGTAAGAAGAGTTCCAAGACCTGGATTATGAGCAGGAGTCAGAACTGGAAAGTCTTGCATAGTCACCACACCAGTTTCTTTCTGCTGTTCTGGTACAGGAGCTTTTGGCTTCTGTACTGGTCTCCATACCTTTTTTGTCTTATTTAGCAACTTCTCCTTTCTGATTTCATTCCTCCTACAGTCCTTTGTTTCGTGACCCATCCCCTTACATTCAGTGCAGGGTATAGGTTTCCATTCACAGTGAATGATCTGATGGTGAGCAACATCCAACTCATCCATGAAGCGTATATAGTCAGGAAGTGTCTGCCCTATTTTCACCTTGACCATCACTCTGGCAAAACCTAAAAATAACTTATCCTGAGTATCCACATCCACCCTAACTGGTTCTCCAACTAACCCAACAATTTTGAGTAGAGCAGGTCCCCAGAATTTAAGGTTCAATCCATATAACCTAATCCAAATGGGTATCATATCAACCTCTTCTTTCACCAATTTAGCATCTGGAGTCCACTCCTTCACAATCATATGTTTGTTATCAAAAAATAAGGGACCAGCTTGCAACACTGCCATCTTTTTAGCCTCAGTTTTAAATCTAACAAGAAAAACCCCATTTGATTTAAATGAAATCTTATCAATTGTTTCTTCATTCCACATCCGTTTCACAAAGCCAGCAATTACAGTCCATGGAGGGTTAGCCCCTAATATATAGCAATACACAGCATTGGACCAAAAATCGAGTTCAGATTTAACATCATCATGAGTTAATTGGAGCATACCAGGTGTTTCAGCTGAGGAACTTGACTTGCTGCCCACTTCAGTCCACTCACTGTCATCCCCTGATTCTTCCTCTATTGATGCTAATTCCGAATTCGAAAAAGGTTGAACTCCTAAACCACTCCCTTCCCCCTGAGCAGAAATCGATGGCTGAACTTCATCATTGATAGTATTATTCACCGTAGGAATCACTGGAATATTTTGATTAGACATAATCGAACTAATATTTTTGGATTTTTGATTGTTTAATGATTTCCGTAGAGATTTTTTACTAATTATTGGAATTGATTTCCGGTGCCTAGTCATTACCATAACCCTAGAAATCCACCTGAAATTAAGAGCTTTTCTCTCTCTATTTTATCTCTCATCATTCTGCTATATTAAGAGCTTTACTTTCTTATTATTCACATGCAATATTTCAGTGGTTTGATCTAAAACATAAATACCATTCATGGAAACAGCTTTGCCATAAATCATATCGTTCAACGAGAAAATACAGCTATTATTCTCTATTACAAATGAAAAACCGAGTTTGTCAAGTGCAGAAACAGAAATAATGTTCTTAGATAAACAGGGTACATAGTAACAGTTATATAAAAATAACTCAAATCCACTAGGGATTTGGATTACATATGTTCCCCTCGAGGCAGCAGCAACTCTTGCTCCATTCCTGACACGCAGGTCCACCTCACCCTTTGCGAGGGGTGTGATGTTTCTTAGGCCCTGCACATGATTGCAAAGATGAGAACCACAACCAGTATCTAGTACCCAAGTTCCAAAACTTGCATGGTTAATCTCAATCATATGAATATAAGATGACATACCAACAGGAGTGACGCGGCCTGGTTTTATGTCCTCACGGTACACCGGACAGTTCCTCCTCCAATGCCCAGTCTTGTGGCAATGGTGGCACTCGATGCTACCTTCTTTGCTCTTTGTCTTGCCTTGTGAGCAGCTAGTCTCACCAGGCCCACTCTTACTGTTTCCTAGCTTCTTAAACTTAGGCTTCCCTACAGTTAGGTCAGCTTGAGCTTTTCCCTTACCCTTGCCCTTGTTGAAAATCATGAGAACATCTTGCTTCATGCTCCCACTCAATTTCATATCCTTCTCGGTCTGTACGAGAAGTGAGTGTTGCTCATGAGGACTTTTCTTCGTGTCATTCATGTAGTAGTTTGCCCTGAAAAGAGCAAACCCTTCATGAAGTGAATGAAGCATGCGATTAATCACAATGCTCTCACTGATTTTGCAATCAAGTGCCTCCAGTTTCTCGACATTCTCAATCATGTTAAGAATGTGTGGGCTAATAGCTTGGCCCTTCTGGAGTTTCGCTTCAAAAAAGCGACACGTATGCTCATAGGTAACGATTCTCGGTGCCTTTGAGAACTCGTTAGCTAGTGAGCGTGGTGAAAATCTTGTTTGCACCTTGGGAAATGAAGCGCCTTTGCAAATTGGTTTCCATTGCAAAGATGAGTACATTCTTTATTGCACCCGCTTCCATAACGAAGTCACTATAAGCGAGTGACTCGTTAGCTCTGGCATTGGGGCCTTGGTTTGGCGGTATTGGCTCAGTCAAGTACTTGAGCTTACCGTCATCAATGACAGCATTCCGTAATGCCGCCTCCCAGTCCGCAAAGTTGGACCCATCATTCTTCAGTCGAGTGGACTGATTCATGTGGTCCATGAAAGTTTTCAGCCAGGATTCGCGTGAAAGTGTGGCACTTGGCATTGGGCCATCAGTATGTCCAGCCATTTTGTTATAGCAGTTTTATCTGAATAAAAGTTTTCTACACTGCGCGAAAGAAGAAATGAAAAATATAAGCATACTCGTCGTTTTAATTT
>JAGPOY010004838.1:0-11539 GCA_018983105.1 Silene uniflora | reverse complement strand
CGAGAACCTAAGCCACAAGAAGCAAGACCTATAGTGTCCAAATGAAATGGAGGAACCCAACTAGAGCCCACGTCCAAGGTCAATGAGTTAAAGGAAATATCAAAGTAACGCAGGCTAGAAAGATTTGCGAGATGGCTAATACCAAGATCGCCTTTTAGTGAGTTTGAAGAAATATCCAAGTGTCTGAGCATCGAAAGCTGTCCTAGGCCTGGATGCACACTACCATTTAATCTGTTGTTTCGAAGTTGCAACACTTTCAAAGACCTTAATACAGAAAGATCAGGAATTGGTCCAGTTAGTTGATTGTTGTGCACGTCAAAGATGGCGAGACTTGAAGGTCTCGTAAAATAAGAGGGAAGTGAACCATTCAGCCTGTTTGAGTGGAGTCTAACCTTACTAAGGCTAGAAAACATAGAGAAATCAGGCAGTGAACCACTGAAAAGGTTCTTGTGCATGGAGAGGGTTGTAAGTGACTCGTTTGCACAAGACAAGGACCGAAAAATGCTCATAAGATCACCCTGGAGGCGATGATTTCTGGACACATCTAAACCACATAACCCACAAAGACCTCCCAAAGAACTGGGGAGATGACCTTCAAGTCTGTTATAAGAAAGATCAAGATATGAAAGAGAAGTCATTCTTCTAAAACTGTTTGGAATTGGGCCAGTTAAGTGGTTATTAGATATGAATAAGCTGACAAGAGAGGTATGGTTGAAAATCCAAGACCAAGCAGACGAAATTTCAAGATTGTTGTATGAAAGATCAAGGTACGCAAGCGACTTGGAGGAATTAACATTGTGTTGAGAGTGACGTATAACATTAGGGAGACGGCATCGACTCAAGTCCAGGTACTCAAGGTGAGGTAGGTTGCTCACAACATGGAGCCAGTCTGTGGCTTCACCGAGAGTAACGCTATTGAGAACTAGGCGCTTTAATGAAGTGAGACGCGAAAGCATGCTAAGTGTAGTTACGTACATTGAATAATAAAGGGTTACCTCAAGTGTCTCCAATCTTGTAAGGTTTCCGACTTGAGGAACCAGCATTCCTGATTCCTTAGAGGAGAGATAAAGATGTTTTAAATTGGGAAAAGAACGAATGAAACTCGGGAATCCTTTAGTGAAAGATACTAAATCCAAGTCCAGCTCCAGGCTAGTCAAGTCATCTAATGAAAGTAGTGAAGGTTCTAGTAAGAACCGATACTCACCGTCACAGAAATTATTGTCGGTTATCACAGATAGATCGAGGCCGATTATTCTGCCAGTGAGGTTACTGCATGAAATGACAGGGATATTGCAGCAGTCGAGGAAAAAGGGGCGGCTGTAGAGTGTTTTGCACTGTGGAAGTATGTCAACAAGAAAAGCTCTATCATTCTCATTACAGCCTGTCATGTTAAGTTTTGAGCTAAGGGAAGGGTTAGTTGCGAAATGCAGGAGCATTCCAACCAGAAGGAGCAAGCAAAAATACTGCCTTCCATGAATACAAGGGATTTCCAGCATGTTTAGAGAAATATAAGTTATCTGAGAGAGTATTTGCCACAAGTGTTCTTAAGGGCACTTGACATCTATATACGAAGCAAGCACACTGGCCAATTTATCGAAAAATGAAAAAGAAACAAACCACCATCAACTTGGAAACATCCCCTTTCATACGTTGGTCTACTCAATCATCCCCTTTCATACGTTGCAAATTGCAATCCCGCCGTGTCATTTTCGCAAAGGTTCAAGTCAATGTCAAAGTCTACGGTCTAGCTAAGTAAATGATGCTTAAAAATACCCAAAGCTAATCAATAAATCAAACTTGACAAATCTATAGACTAAACTACAAAAAAAAAATTAGGCCCAATTCTAGATACTAGAGTTTTTGGCGGGAAAATGTACACTGAGAGAGATGGTCTTTCAATAAGTTATTTACCCTTTTATTTGTATTTTGTACCCTTTTATCGTTGATCGTGACATAGTAATTCCGTAACTGTTTACATGATAAATGTACCCATTTTATTTTTAATCCTGATGTGTACCTATTTTATTAGGTTTACTACCACTTTTTCTTAAATTTGTACAATAGTCTCTCAATAAGCTTATTGAGAGGCCGTCTCTCGGGAGACCTACTCGAAAATGTATAACTCCGCCTATTCTTTTAGTAGATAGGTCAGATAACAAACTTGTTAAGAGTTACTCCCATTGGGTTGATTAATAAACGAAGGATTAATCAATTAAACAGGCAATTAACAGAAGAAAAGCAATGGGAGTAACTGAGTAATAAGACTGAGATTTTGGGGAAAATGTGGAAAGTACCTTAAGCTTAGCTACATCATCTCCAGAACAATAGTTTATTTCTTCACCCTTCGAGAGAGTTACTCCGGCAATTAAGAGAGAATGAGTGATCGCAACTGCCTGTAGAGTCGAGCACGAGTCGGATTAGTTTGGATTGGATAGATCAAGTCCAGTTATTTCGGACACGGATTAGATAGAACCGTGTTATTTTCATGTTAACGTGGTTTAAAAAGTGAGTGTCGCAAAATTCAAAACGTAAACAAATAACCGCTACAAACTTACTTTTTTTTTTTTTTGGATAACGATGGAATTCGCAGTCGCTATCTTTGATGCACACTGGGTAACCCCCGGGTATACGGAATAGCCTGCAAACCACGTATATTAGGTTAACCACCCTTATTAGGGGTTGACAAACTCGAAATCTAGAAAGCATAGCCCCAAGCTATTTTAGCTCCCAAGATTGCTCATGGTGAAACTTGAACCCGAGACCCTTGGGAATAATGTGAACCCAAGTTTTAACCACTATATTCCACCCTTACGGGCGCTTCGAACTTATATTATTCCCTTCATCACCACTTATTTATCTTTAACTAAAAACCCCTTCCAAAAGATACAAAACGCAAATAAATAAATATGACGAAGGGAGTATATATTATGTATTTCAAAAGAAATTACTTAAATATTACAAAATGTAAAATACTCCCTCCGTCTCGGTCAATTGTTGTCCTTTGATTTTGGCACAAACACCAAAAAAAGAGGAGAGAGTCAATTACTAAATGACAAGTGGAACAAATTGAGAGTGAAATTGTCCATCAAATTCATTCTTAAAATAGAAAGGATAATAATTAACTGAGATACCCGAAAATAGAAAAAGACAACAAATGACCGGCACTGAGGGAGTACAATTATAGATTTGAAAAATGTGACTTCAAAAATTTTTGATGGCAATAACAGTACAATGCCGAATCTCAATATCAAGTCTCAAACCGAGATATAATAAAGAAATACAAAAGATAGTGTTGTAGGCTGTAAATTAATCAGTTTGATGTAAAAGTGGAGAGAATATTTCTCACAAAGAATAAAAATGTAAATAAATGATCAAGACACAGACATTTCACCTTAAATTTCCCGAGATGGATAAATTTAGAGCCTAGCAGGTGTGATTACTTACCTGCAGGAGTGCACTGCAGTCTGCAGGCCATTAAAACGTCGGAAACAATACATAATTTCAGCAGTAAACAAAACTGCAGAAAATTGTCCATGGCAGGAATCAAAAACATGAAGAATATCCCAGGATAAAGATCAAGAAACAAAACCCCATATTCCATATTATTCCAATAGCGGTAACATTACAATTCCATACATTCATGAGAACATTACAAAGTTAGAACCACAAGAGGCCAAACCGAAACGAGACAGAAGCGGATCTTGATAGTGCTATCAAGCTAAGTGTCGCCTTCGAATTCGGCCCAACATGAGAGTAACCACCACGTAAAGCTTGTCATAAGCATGAATCCAGGCACGAAAATAGGCAATCCTCCAGGATCTTTTTATCACCAGCACACCACAAAATGCCCAAAAGCCTGTTATAAAACCCAGTACAACACTGATGTATAACCCCAAATCAAATGCATTATCTTTGGGGTTCTGGTGATCTTCATTTCTGCAAGGCCCTTTCCCGTCTCCATCACCCGGACACTTATTCGGAAGTGGTTCACCACAAAGCCAAGGATTCCCAGCAAATGCAGAAGCATCGAAGCCTTGAATCTGAGTTCCTGCCGGAATTCTTCCTGAAAAGTTGTTGTTTGCCAACCTCAAAGTCCCTAAGAAATTCAAGTCTGAAATGGTTGAGGGGATCTGGCCAGAAAGATGGTTATTCGACAAATCGAGAGACTCTAAAGACTCCAGGCTACCTATCTTGGAAGTGACAGACCCATTTAGATTATTTCCTGAAAAGTTCAGGGAAATCAACCCTGTCAGGCATGAAATTTCACCTGGAATGCTCCCTCTTAAATTGTTGCCCGAAAGATCCAAGCTTTTAACAAGTTCCAGATGATTAACATCATTGTACAAGTATCCTTTCAGTACTAGGGAGATATAATCTTTGTATGGGGCGCTGACGGGTGAAAATACACCGTTATAATCATCCATATCAATAGGAGGGCTCTTTTTCTGTGTCATTGCTTGAAGCTTGCATAAGCATTGTGGTATGACACCAGAAATATTATTCAAAGATAAATCAAGAATTCGAATAGAGGGATGGCAGATTTCTGGAGGTATGCTTCCTGAGATGGAATTGTTTCGAAGACTGAGAACAGCCAGATTCCCTAGCATACTCCCCAAGCATCGCGGTATATCTCCAGAAAATAAGTTATCTCCAAGATCTAAATATTTCAACAAAGTTAACTCACACAAGGACAGAGGTAGCTTCCCCGAAAACTTATTATGTCCCAGATGCACTGTCTGTAGGAAAGATAGACTAGCCAGTGAGCTAGGAAGCTGTCCCGAAAAGCTGTTATCTGATAAATCCAAAACAAACATCACAAACTCACCTGGCAGGTTAAAGGAACTTGGATACAGGAAAGAAGCAGGACCAGAAAAACTATTTCTTGAGAGATTCAAATATAAAGCATTACTGAAAAAAGATGGGATGGTTCCTTCAAGAAAGTTAGAGCTCAAGTCTATGGAAGGATTCATGTAAAACACAAACCGGGTATAAGTAGGCAATTTACCGTGAAGTCTATTATGGGAGAGAATGATTAAAGTAGCAGTTGAAGAAAGGTTCCAGAACCAAATTGGAAATGTGTCTGAAATCCCAGTATTTGACAAATCCAGTTTAGAATAATTAGTTTGCGTCCGAAGCCATCCTGGAAACTGAGAACCTAAGCCACAAGAAGCAAGACCTATAACGTCCAAATGAAATGGAGGAACCCAACTAGAGCCCACATTCAAGGTCAATGAGTTAAATGAGATATCAAAGTAACGCAGGCTAGAGAGATTTGCGAGATGGCTAACACCAAAATCGCCAATTAGTGAGTTTGAAGACATATCCAAGTGTCTGAGCATCGAAAGCTGTCCTACGCCTGGATGCACACTACCATTTAATCTGTTGTTTCGAAGTTGCAACACATTCAAAGACCTAAATACAGAAAGATCGGGAATTGGTCCAGTTAGTTGATTCTTGTGCACGTCAAAGATGGCGAGACTTGAAGGTCTCGTAAAATAAGGGGGAAGTGAACCATTCAGCCTGTTTGAGTGGAGTCTGAGTTTACTTAGGCTAGAAAACATAGTGAAATCAGGCACTGAACCACTGAAAAGGTTCCTTTGCATTGAGAGGGTTGTAAGTGACTCGTTTGCACAGGACAAGGACAAAAAAATGCTCATAAGATCACCCTGGAGGCGATGATTTGCGGACACATCCAAACCACGTAAGCCGCAACAACCTCCCAAAGAACTGGGAAGCGGACCTTCAAGTTTGTTATAAGAAAGATCGAGATGTGCAAGAGAACGCATTTCTCTGAATCTATTTGGAATTGAGCCATTTAACTGAGTGTTAGATAGGAACAGGCTGATTAGAGAGCTATGATTGAAAATCCAAGACCAACTAGGCGAAGATTCAAGATAGTTGTACGAAAGATCAAGGTACGTAAGTAACGTGGAAGAATTAACATTGAGTTGAGAGTGATGTATAACAGTAGGGAGACTGCATCGAGTCAAGGCTAGGTGCTCAAGGTGAGGTAGGTTGCTCACAACATGGAGCCAATCTGTGGCATTAGTGAGGTTAACACTATTGAGAACTAGGCGCTTTAATGAAGTGAGACGCGAAAGCATGCTAAGTGTACTTGCGTACATTGTTTGATGAAGGGTTCCCTCAAGTGTAGCTAAGTACATTGGGTAATAAGGGGTAGCTGAGTACATTGGGTAATAAGGGTTTACCTCAAGGGTTTCCAATCTTGTAAGGTTTCCGAGTTCTTGAGGAATCACCATTCCTGGATCATCGAAATAGAAGAGAAGAAGATGTCTTAAATTGGGAAAAGAACGAATGAAACTCGGGAATCCTTTAGTCAAAGATACTCCATTCAAGTCCAGCTGCAGGCTAGTCAAGTCATCTAATGAAAGTAGTGAAGGTTCTAGTAAGAACCGATACTCACCGTCACATAAATTATTGTCGGTTATCAGAGATAGATCGAGGCCGATTATTCTGCCAGTGAGGTTACTGCATGAAATGCCAGGCCAACTGCAGCAGTCAAGAAAAAAGGAGTTATTGTAGTGTGTTGTGCAGTGCGGAAGAATGTCGAGAAGAAAAGCTCTATCATTCTCATTACAGCTTGTCATGTTAAGTTTTGAGCTAAAGGAAGGGTTAGTTGAGAAATGCAGGAGCATTCCAACCAGAAAGAGCAAGCAAAAATACCGCCTTCCGCGAATAGAAGGAATTTCCAGCATTTTTAGGGAATATTTGTAATTACGAGATTGTTTGCCACAAGTGTTATTAAGGGCACTTGACATCTACATAAGAAGCAATCACACTAGCATATATAGGGGAAAAGAAACAGCCATCAACTTGGAAAACATGAGCAAAGGTCAATGATAAAAGTGCCATTATACCAACTTAAGCGTATACAATGGAGGAGGTAATGATAAAAGTGCCATTATACCAACTTAATCATGGTAAATGTTTGACTACGAAAAGTGGAGGAGCTAGGGGTAAACAGGGACGGTTGCTACCCGAATATTGAAAATTTTGAGATTGTTAGTTAAAATTTAAGTAAATTTTCTACTTCAACTTATTCCATTAGAAATTCGATTTTCCTGGAATTGTTTGCCTCCTAACGACAATATCTGGATCTGCCAATAACCACGAAGTTTACTAGTTACTACATCTGTATAGTCAAGGATCCAACCTTAGACCTCATAGCTAAAAGACAAGGTTACTAACCTCTATTATTCTATAATTTGTGTTAATCAAACTATCCCTTCAATAGGAGTATTACTCAATTTTTCGCTTGTAGCCTAATTTTTTTAATTACACTTAAAAAGAAATTATGTAAATGAAAGTGGGAGAAATGGAGGAAATATATGTTTATGGTTTATACGATTAAAATTTTTGTTTAAAATCAATACGGTGACGTGCTTGATTTGTATTCACAGTATTAGAGATTTTGAAATATTGCGCCTCCACGGATACCAAGGGTCTCATATGCTCCTATGACTTAAAAAATACTAGACAATCATCGAAAGAGCCTCCACTTAATATTTGAAATAGGGCCTCAACATTTCATTGGCCGCCCCTCCTCTACGCCACACCAATATTTAATTATGCACCATGTTCTCAAAATACTGTTACTTAAGTATTATCCCTACCAGTAGTCGGCTGACTTCGGTCATCATTTCAAAAGACCATGGCACTACTGTAAGAGACTTTGTCTACCCAAGCCTTCCTTCATACGTTGCACTCGAAACATCCACTGCAATCCCGCCACATAATCTCCCGACAGGTCAAAGTCAATGTCAAAGTCTACGGTGTAGTTAAATGTCTAGTTACGTAAATCATGCTTAGAATTACCTAATAAAGCTAAACTCCAACCTTTACGGCAGAAGGAGTTAAGGGTAAGACAAGGACCCGAACTTTGCAATTTTTTCCAGTTAAGGACCTAAACGTTTAAATTTTACAGTTAAGGCACTCAATTAACACCGTTAACTTACTGTTATGTAAAGAATGCAAAGTCCACCAAAAATTAGAAATTAAAACCCACAAAACCTCCTCCTGAGAAAAGAAACCTTCGTCTTCCCTATCAAAGCAACAATTAGGGCTACTGCAATTTTGAGCCAAAAAATCCATTCTTGATCATTGCAAAGTATTGGGTATGATTCTAATTTTGAACTCAAGTGTAATTTTGTAAACATGCTTAAAGTTCTAATCTTTAAATTGTTTTATCCTAGTTTATGTTAGTGTATGATGCTAATTTTATTATGACAATTAATTTCATTGTGTTTGATTTAGATTGTTGTAGTTGTAAATTAACATGATTTTAAGACTAATTTGAGGCAATTTTGTCATATAGTTATTGCTTTATTGACTATTTTCATATGCTATACCCCATACTCTTTATGATTAGGTGTTGTGGAATAATTTAAATTAACTATGTTAAACTCAGTTGTTGTTCGTATAATTTTCTTGTTCTCTGCACCGGGATCAGTTATTGCAATCATGGGTGACTTTATTTGGTTTATTTTCACTTGTTACAGATGATGAATGACTTTAGTTTGAGTGAGATGGAAATGAACATGTCTTTTACCGACTTGCTAAATAGGGGCCAAATGTGCTTATCGCTTGTTTATTTGATATGGTCTTTATAGGCATTTTGGTTCATTTTTACTTTTTACAAAATGTTTTCCAAAGAACTATTCATGTTTCAAATATTAAATGACGCGAGCCGACACCATTTGTTTTTCAGAGTTGGGCTCGAAAATGACTTGAAAAGAGCAGGTGAACGAGTGAAGAACAAGCTGACTGCAGCAAGTGGAGTACGATACAAGTTAGCGAGGAATTTAGATGTGTTGTGCAATGATTGCAGTTTTAGACGATAAATTGTAATGCAATTAAATTTTGACATTTTTAGTCATTTTGCTATGTTACATTGTTACAGACTTATGGAGAATGATGAAATAATGGGTTTCCATTGCCCTTATTAGTTTTGATTGTTATGATAATGGACATTTGTTGTCAAAATTTATTTTAACGGTAAAAGTTAACGGTGTTAGTGTTGAGTGCCTTAACTGTAAAATTTAAACGTTTAGGTCCTTAACTGGAAAAAATTGTAAAGTTCGGGTCCTTGTCTTACCCTTTACTCCGGCAGAAGCATACAGTTCCATACTTTCAAAAGGCCATGGCACTGAATGACACTGGTGTAACTGTGTAAGAGACATTTTTTTCTACTCAATCACCCCCTTCCATACATTGCACTTGAAACATCCACCCAATCCCGCCGCGACATCTTCCTGGAAGGTCAAAGTCAATGTCAAAGTCTATGGTTTACTTAAATGTCTGGCTATGTAAATCATGATAAAAAAATACCTAACAAACTAATTGTTGGGTAACACCCAATTATCCAACAAAAGTTTGGTTCAATGGCACAAGATGTTACATGTACATTCACTAAAAGGTTACAATGTGTCAATGCACATGGTAGACTTTAATGAAATATACTATGGGAAAAGCTACTGTGGTAAAATTTGAAAAAAAAAACGCGATTATACATCATAATTCATTATCAATGGGAATGTTTTTATCTTATTTCACTCGGAACTTCTTTATAAATAATGTTAAATGTTGTTAATTCTAATTTCTTCATTTACTGGGGGTGTATAATGTTGTCGTGTACTGGGCGTAGCTTAATGTTTCTCGGAAAATATAAGGGAAAAAGAGAAATCAAACTTGCAAACTAATCAATCATCAATGTAAATATATATTTGAGGCTTTTTTCGAGCGACGTGGTAGTCTCCAACTTTTTTAAAACACTTAAAATAATTATTAAATTATTTATAATTTTTCTATTAGAATTAGAAGATAATTAATTAATTACATTTTTTCTATTAGAATTTGAAAATTAAAATTAATTATTTATGATTTTTCTATTAAGATTAGGAAATAATTAATTATTTACAAATTTTCTATTAGAAGTAGAAAATTAAAATTAATTGCTTATGATTTTTCTATTAAGATTAGGAAATAATTAATTATTTAACAATTTTTCTATTAGAATTAGAAGATAATTAATTAATTACATTTTTTCTATTAGAATTTGAAAATTAAAATTAATTATTTATGATTTTTCTATTAAGATTAGGAAATAATTAATTATTTACGAATTTTCTATTAGAATTAGAAAATTAAAATTTATTACTTATGATTTTTCTATTAAGATTAGGAAATAATTAATTATTTACAAATTTTCTTTTAGAATTAGAAAATTAAATGATTATTTACAATTTTCTTATTAGAATGACACAAGAGAAAAGATAAGTAGACGGATGATAAGATTACTGGGTGTAGAAATGTGACGACAAATATCAAGAACTATCGATTAACGATGACAAAAAATGGCGTGGGTTAACTTAAATAAACGTTATTTGTATCTATAAATTTTTTTATTTTTACTATGGAGTAATATATTTTGGAAATTCAACAATTAGATTTGAATAAACCGAAAAAAAATTAGACAAGAGGAGTACTTACATAGACGTACTTAACTTATTCACAAAATGTTCATCCCCAGTTTCGAAATTTCAAAATTTTTAGAGGTCACTTTATAATATTACTCTTTCGTCCCCGTTGAAAATTTTTGCCCTCGCTTACTTCAATTCCTAGGTTCACCACCGAAAATAAATAACAATCTCAAAATTTAGAATATATATAGATATAAGGTATAATTGGATTGTGATTATACACATATAAAAGTGTTTCACTTGCCCTTCCCTTCTATCTAAATTTCCCAATACTACAATGGGGTCAGATTCGGGTTAGGTTAATTCGGGTTCGGGTTTGCAATAATTCGAGCCAGGTCGGGTCATTTCAGATTTGGGTCATCTCCGGGTAGGTTGTTTTCAAGTTATTTGAGGATATAGCTCAATTTGCGATAATAAACATACTAATTGGGTTTACATAGGGTCGGGTCAATTTGGTCTGAGTTATTCAGATCAGGTCAGTTTTGCCATGTCAAACAGTTAGGGTAAGATCACTCTTTAGGATGAGAGAGGCCTAAGGAGAAACTTTTAAAGGAGCACCGAGACCTAATATAACAGTCACAACAGGGTCATAAAATGAGTAACAAGAATATTTTGATGATAAAAGAAATAACACAAATTAAATTCATTGTCAGAAACGTTCCAAGAGCTATTGACAATAACAAAGGACATCAATTACATGACTGGGGTGTGGGGAAAATAGGTCCAAAAAAGGGATCAAAGAGGCATAAGAGGGTATTGCATTTATATTAGTCATTTAATAAAAGGATCAAAAGATCAAACACTACTACAAAACTCGTTATAGACATCACTTGATGGACATCGGAGTTTTTGGAAAACTGATGTAAAAATATTAGACATCAGTGTTTTTCAGAAAACTGATGTCTAAATGTTTCTATGTACATCGGATGTTTATTGTGACCGATGTATATTAATTCGTACTTTAATAGACATGCGACATTATAATAAACCCATGTCTATTTAATACTTAATTACCTCAGTTAATGAGTAAAACTGATGTG